>BMAW01118488.1:443758-455123 GCA_019974015.1 Nephila pilipes
TTTTGCCTAAATTTATAGTTATAGAGTATTACATATCAGTAGTATTAGATGAATTATATATTTATATAGGTTTTATATACATTTTTATAGTATTAGTCTTTATAAGATATATTGTAGATACATTGTTGTATACTATTAGTATTCACATTACTTAAATTAATATTCCTGGCATTATTCTGCAGTTCGGCCTTTTCAAGCAAATGTTCAGAATACCGCGCCCCATTTTACAGCAACAACAGGCCACCTGCCAAAATAAAATACAAGTCTGTGATCATAAATTGGCCATATGTTTGCTGGCCAGACGCCGGCTACCTGCCCTGCTATTACGGTTTCGTTAGCTTGGTTACACAACGCCGAATTGGCAGCGGTTACAAGCGCTAGAAAAAGTGAGGAGGGCAGTTTGAATTAACAGTAACGACATTTCATGTTTCTGATGTACAAAAAAAGAATCAAACTTTTTTTTTTTTTTGGCTGAATGAGATATCATAATATTAGAGTTCTTAGAAATAGAAAACAGGGATAAACATTGTGTATGAACGCCTACTCACTATGATTGCGGCAATAATTCCTGAAAGTGAGAAAAAGAAGCTGAATTTCCATAAAATCGTATATTTCCTGTTTAATCGATCCTAGAAGATTCACTTTTTCATAAAGTTCTTGTACAGTTTTTGAACTAATGAGGTCTATTAGAACTTGAAAAGTATTATTAATAAAATAAGTGGGTTTTAGATTTTAACCGCTTGAGGATAATATCTTTAAGATTTTAGTCCTCTTTGGGGTCATAACATTCCACGTTTTTCCGAAAAACTGGCTTCATAAAAAGGCCTTACATATCTTTGAGAAATATCAAAAATTTTATCCAGGTGTCGATTCTGAGAAAATTGCATTTCAAGAGAATGACAAAATGGGATGAAAAATCTTTGTGACGTAAAATCATGCCTTACTGATTTTTTTTTGTAAGAATAATAGTATTTTCATGATATGATTAATTTAATTATTTATCGTTTGCATTAATTTCAATATCCGAAAAGAATATCCTCTTAACTTTCATAATTTATTAACTATTTTAATATTTTATTGTCTGTCTTTATTTTAAAATGAAAAGAGCATTGTCAAAAATTTTAATAACTTATTGTCTATCATTATTTTATCGTTTTCTCTTTATTCGTTTTGTTGCAATATCAGTATCATTTTTAAGCTTTGTAATGTTTCACGTGTATTTAAGGGTTGTGTATTTGATAAAACTTCGATCAATGCGTTGATTTCATTTATTTTTTTTTACATAACAACAACAATCTTTTGGACAAATCGTGAGTTATTAATTTATAAATACAATCCTGTATTCACAAAATTAAATTTTGCTGAGCGCGTCTGCTTTGAATTTATCCTATCATCGAGGAGGAAAAATTTAAATTTTTGTCCTCGTTTGAAAAAAGTGTATAAATCTTTTACAGTACAGAATTCTTTCTTTTGTAACACGAAGATTTGCTCAATAAAGACATAATAATGAAATATATATATATAAATGAGAAAAGTTAGCAACACCGTTCTAAGAAAGTGAAAGAGGATGAACTATGCGTATGACGCAAGAGGAAAATGACGACATGCGCAAAACTCGCAGGTTAGGGTAGAAACTAGTATCTGTCGAACTAGATGCGTCAGGATTATAGATGAGTAATTCTCTCCTGATATCAGCAGCTGTATGGAATGCGATACATACAACAGCAACAACAAACAAATGATGAGAGAGACATTTTTCAACTAATCAAAATCTGGACCCTCCAGCATCTCTCACCAGCCCAAAGGAAATCAGAACATAATTAAAAGCTACCAAATAAAAGGCCTCTGAACCGGACTCTATTCGCAAGCTTTACACTTAAACTTATCCCCTTAAGCAATAACTCATTGAAGCATACAAATGTCTATATAATCACTACTTTCCCACTTGCTGAAATCGGCAAATGTGATAATGCTCCCAAACCAAATTTAAAATCCCAGAGTTACAGACCAAATAGTCTGTACGCCCAAAGCGTCCTCTCACCCATTTGTACAATTTGTACACGCATGACTTCCACCTCACGCCAGTGTTACTTGCCTCTTTGCGGATGGTTCATAGTATTAGCCCAGGCAACAATTTCAAACTCACACTAAAAACAATGCACACTATCTCTACACCCTGAGAAATACACACAATGGAGAATGAGCTATAAATGATGACAAATCACAAGGCAATACTCTTCCACAAAGGAAGACTAAATCCGCTTCAATTCCACCTCTTCGATGAGAAATCAGCTGGGTATTGGCTGTAAAATATCTGGGTCTGCTCATCGATCAAAATTGACTTACTTCGAATATATAAAACCCTTAAAAGAAATTCTGGAATAAGATCCACCTCTGTATTTCTCTTATTGGCAGACACTCACTACTTTCACTCAAAAACAAGTCCTACTCTTTAAGCGGTTTTACCTGATTATTATCTCCCTATTTGGGGGGGGTGACCCCTGAACCACCTGGAAGCACTTATACAACAACATTGCATAACAGAATCATGACAAACGCTCCATGGTACGTCAAAATTCTGTAATTCACAATGACCTACAAATTAAACTCATTGATAATTTGAAGACCAAGATTTCGAGAAATATATTCATATCCATGAAAATCATGCAAATCCCTGATCAAAGCTGGAAACCATATTCGAGGATATAAATAATAAGCAAAACTTTGTACAAAACCAAATGACTTCAGCCATTAAACCACCCAACAAAACTTCAAATCTTCATTGACATTGATCTCTACAAACGAACAAAGTCACTTCCTCTCACGCGAAGAGGAAGGGGAGATAGTTAGCAATTCTGCAAACAGTCATGCTGTATACCTCCTCAACCTAATAACTTAATCACAATATTTAACTTAAATTATTTCTAATTGTTCATTTAAACTCTTTCATAAATACTTGAGGCAGAAACACAAACTCGCTGGTGCTCGTTTGCCATCTAATTTGAGTAGAATACTTTGTTTAATCTGATTTTATTTATAATCAGAAAGTTAATTTTTTCAATTAACCTATCATATTACTGGTGTGTATTAATAACATGTACAATTTGACATGAAATAGGAAAAGAAAGAAGAAGAGTGAAGATAAAGAATTGTATGAGATATGTCCAGGAGATTTTTTGTTAAGGATTTTATTATTTTTTTACCTTACTTTTGTCTCAGTAAAATGATCTCACTCATTAGAACTCAAAAAATTTGGGCTAGTAAGTATATTTTCTAATAATATAATTTTTTAAACTTAATTCCATTAATTTCTTTCACAATAATATATATAATTTAATATTTGCTATTCTCTCCTTTAATAGATAGTGCTCATTCTTATTTCCCACATACGATTCCTTTTTAAATTTAATTTATGCAACACGCTCTATTAAAATCTGCAAGTCAGCAGATCCCACTGCTAAAGACTTGTGGGATGATCCTACCAGACTTTAAGTGTACACTTTGACCTTTGAAGTCCCTCCATCCATACCAAGTGGCCTCTGATGTTTATGGTGAAATTTCCTGGTATACTGCCAAAAGCGAAAAAACGCTCTCTTCTTTCTCTCTTGTTCATTCTTGCTCATATACTCCTCTTAATGATCATCTGAGATTTTGGTGTTTTAGCTTCGATATCGATGGAAAGCCCAACTGAGTCTGCTACAATCAAATAAAAGCTTATTTGGCCCTGTATTGAATGTTCTTTTTTTTCATTAATTTGAACTAACATTTTATATCATTCATGATATATATATATATATATATATAACAATATATATCACTACATTAATTGTAAGATTTTCATTATCATTTTCTTTTTTAAATTTTGCAAATTATAATTTTAATTTTGCAATTTTATTATTTTAATAATTATAGTTTTTTTTATGACGATGGGGTGTTTAAGAAGAATTATAAGAATGGCAGCAGAAGTGAATAATGTTTTGAATGCAACTGAGCTGAAAAGATCGCAATTTGTTTTGCATGGATCTCTTGGAAAAGAAGATTCAATTTAGGAAAACATTTCACAAATTAAATTGTCTAATTTTCGTATAAAAATGCCTGATACTAATTCTTATCTATGATACTTAAATTTCAAGAGTGCCTGGATGGAGATCCACGGAAGCTATAATCTTAAACAAATTATTATAGCGTTAATAGATAGTTAATCTTATTCTGGCTTACATATTTGCAAACAATTGGCATCAGAATTGAGCAAGATGACACTAAGATGAACTTCGTGTTTAAATATTTCGTGAAGAGTCAAAAGTAGGTTATCAATTATGTACTCCAAGAGTTTCTAGAATAATGTGATATGATTTTTAAATTATATAATCCAAACCCTATTTAAATTATGACTCAAGCTAGCCACCGGTAACTAGATTGCCTAAGAAAAATCGCTGAATGTGGGATAAATAATATAAGAAATCCAAAAAAATAAATGTGGAGGTCAATCCGTAAGTATAGGTATCCAAAAAGTACATATTTAAGGAAGGAATAAAACATTGTGATGTAAAAGATTATTCTAAGTTGAATTTGAAGAATCAGCACTTGTGAACTCCTATAAGGAGCGAATGACTTGCCTGTAAAAAAGCGATGCGATGCTTAATGTTTCATTTCGGATTTGAACTTTGTCACATCGAGCCTGGATTCTTATCAAAGAATATTAAAAGTTAAAGAAAAATTAAGCATTTTATCGAAATCATGAATTTAAACACATATTACTGGCGTATTCCAAATAAATAAACTGATTTAATAAATCCCCTTCTTTTTTTTTTTTTTAAAAAAAAGGAAAATTATAGATGTAAGCTAAGATAATGACAAAAAACGTAAAACTAATAATCTGAAATGCTTTTTATTTAGTAATATTGTGTTTATGCTGACGATGTTCAATTGATTCATTTTATATGCATTTCTAATAAGCATTTAAAGACACAATTCTTCAGTTTTAATATAACTTTTTTTTAATCATTACTTCTATACGGGGCATCAAGAAATTAAATATTTCATAATTTCACTAAAATGCTTGCCTTATATTATATCACAATAATATTTTTAGGATATTATCAAAATTTGGTGTAGTCATAGGGTAAGTAAAATATTGATTGAGACCAATATTTTAATTATATTTCATGAAATAGGACAAGTTTCCTTATTTCTCTCTGAAAACAAATTTTTAATTATATTGATCTGACACGATTGAAAGTTTTTAAAGATATCTATGTTTATTTTCAAATATAAAAACATATATATAATAATATAAAAACAGGTTTTTATATGGTCAATTGAAGTACGTGTTACAAAATATAGCATATGGAACATCGGTGTTGTCTAGATGCTCGGTGAAAGCCCAATTTATTGCATACTCAACTCAATCTATTGTTAACATTATGCCGATTAGTGAAATAATCTAAAGAAGCTTTAAAACGTGTGTCACTTCCATCGTAATTATTGTTCATATATACATGGATATTTCTTCTTACTTTTATCGGTAAGATTAAATACTAGTTTTGTAAAGAAAATCCAGTTAGATTTTATCAATATGTACCAAATTACAAGACAAACATTTACGAACGATTTGAATAACATACTATCCGTATTGCAATCTTTGACATCGCCAGAAGGTGAAACACCTTTCTAACTAGTCCGAGACATCTATCTTTGCCTGGTTGGAAAAGCGCACAAAAGTGACAGTTTACTTCCTTCTTCGAACTCACTCCAGGTTCGAACCAGCCACCAACCAAGGTCACCAACAAGTCTCTCCTCCACGTCGAAAGTGGTGACTCAGGACTTGAACACTAGATGGCACATCCTAGAACTCTGATTGCATATATCCCCGATGCAAAACACTTGTCCCCGTGTGTCTAAGACAACTGAAAATAAATCACGACTAGTGGTATTACAGTCTGACGCGTCTCTTGAGAAGACCCGCCTCTTAACTGAGAAAACCGATGACGTCAAATCGAAAACTGTTCTAATGCAAAACTCAATTCAACGGGAAGGATGTATGTCAATTGCAGTAATAACGATAAACAACCATCTCTACAAATACCAATGTTTCTTTTCGTATTCTCACGATGATACCGGAGGTGAGAAGTGCAGCGATTCCTCTTCTAACAACACCGCAGAAGTTAAAACATATAATTGGTGAATGAGACGTCTTTCTTAGCCTGGTTGAAAGCGCAACAGAAGTGACTGGTCAATCCTTCTTCGGCCCCACTGGTCCAGGGTTTGAAACAGCCGCTGGCACCTCAGGACAACTTCTTCCTCTTCCACTGGGTTGGAAAATCACTAAAACCTCTAGTGCACATTTCTATTTTTTTCATGAATTTTGACTTTAGAGTCTAATTCCTAGGAAAAACACCCCCTCCATCAGGTGTTCAGTTTAGCAGTGTCGATTCCTGCCCTGATTGGAGGGCTCAAAACCAATAGTTTTATTTCCAGTTATCCAGCCAGGATTGTGTCCGTGGTTTTGGAACAGGAGGACCATTTTCATTCTATTCAAAATTTTCAAAGAGAAGGGATAATAGAGCCCTACAAATACTCGATTTGAGTTGTCGCGTCAGAGGACATGGCAATACGTTTTGCTGCAAAGTGCTATATTATTACATTTGACTAGATTGTGCGACAAACACTTTTCCCTTGTTAATTAACTTAAATATTTTAAATTAAGTGCAATAAAATAGTGAAATAGGTATCTAGTATCATATCTTTTATTTCTGCCTAACGCAATCAACCAGCCAATTGCTGAAGATAATCAAATTTAAAAAAGAGCAAGAACCTTGTAGTTTCTTTCTGCATGAAATATATAAAATACTGAATTTAAATCGGTTATGTTATTTAAATCTTTGACTGGTTGATTTGTTTAAGTTACGTAAAATGGTATGATACTCAGAGTATACAATTTAAATTAATTTTTACAGTTAGTTTAAAAAATAAGTTGATATTTACAAGATAAAATGCTTTGCACTTGCATTTTCTATGCCTTTTGAGGCGCACGTCGCATAAAAAAAAAGTATTGCAATGTCAACACAACCTAGTCGAATGTTTTGTAGAGCTCTTATTGTCCTTTCTCTTCTGAAATTTTGGGAAGAATGAAATGCACGCCTCTTCCCAAACCAGGAAATAATCTTTGTTTTGGTTTGATAGCCGAGAACAATAAACAGCTATGGTCTGAGCACTTCAATCAGAATTTACACCTGCTAAACTGACACTTGATGTGAGTATTTCTTCGTTCCCAGGAGAATGTGAATTCTAAAGGTCAATGTTCATGAGAAACAGAAATATTGCTTTTCCTTCAGGAGTTTTAATGTTTTTAATGACAACCTCGTCTGGATGTAAGGGGACCATATAACGGCTCACTCCGTATGGTCACCGGAAATCTATCTATAGAAAAATATAATTTAAATAATTCGTTAGCATACAATTTTTTTTAAAATCTTTGAATGAAAGGAAAGCACACCGGATAATATAAAAGAAATAATTTATGTACAATTTCAAGGAACAATTATAGATTTATATTTATATATTCATATAAATCTATAATTGTTCCTTAAAATATGAAAAAATATTTTAATCGAAAAGAAAGGATTATTTTTTTTTATAAACACGAAATCTTTAAAAGTAAGCTATTTATAGAAAATAGAAGGTACTCGGGCCAAGTTATATGACAATTAAAAAAAAACGATTACAGTTCTTTATGCATAATATCAGAAATTTTATAATTCACATCTTGTTTTCTAAATTTCAACTTTTGAAACAGCCTAAAGAAATTAATTGAAATAGTTTTACATTTTCAGAAGATATTTCCTACAATTTATGAATATAATCTATTAAAATATTTCTGCATATTGATTATGGCGAATATTTAATATAAAGTATAACAGTATAAAATTTTAATATTGCTTAATTGCATTCAATTTGATCATCTGCTTATGATTAATGGGTCTTGATACAAACTCAAATCCACTTTCAACTTAGCCTTAAAGGATCTCAGAAACAATTTCATAAAAAAAAATACCATATACTAATCCATAACTTAAAATAATTATTTATTAAGCTCTAAAGTCTCTTTGACATTCGGTTTTGACAAAGATAATCGAGAGGAGCTGCCAAGATATTCCCCAAATACTTGTGCAGTAGAATTAAATATTTCAATAGTTTAAATGTCACTAGAAGCATTTTTAATGCTCAGTATTCTATATTATTGATATTATATAGCAACACTCAATAATTTCTTTAAATCATAGTTAACTCTTCCTACGAGTATTCCAATTCTAATCACCGCTCTCTTGCCTTTTAAAGTCTGTCTGCATGACATGTAACAGGTCAATTGAAAAGTCCCGGCTTGACACATAGATGGAGCTACTAGATTAAATCCATATGTTTTTTTAGTCTCCCAACCCTCAAAGATGTGTGTATAAATTTGTAGCTGTCGGATCATTAGTTTGTGAATTATACATTTTGAGTGAAGCAACTTTTGTTATTGTGAAAAAATGGATAAAAAGGAATTTCGCGTGTTGATAAAATATTGCTTTTTGAAGGAAAAAATGTTGTTGCAAAATCATTGATGCCGAGTTTCCGCACACTCCCCAGAAAAAATTAACCATCAATGACTTGGTATGCTAAGTTTAGACGTGGTGAAATGAGCACCGAAGACGAGTGAACGGTGGACCAAAAAGAGGTTGTTACCGACGAAAATATTAAAAAATCCACAAAATGATTTGAATGACTGTAAGAAATTGAATGAAAAGCAGACACTCTAAGATTCAACCGAACGTGTACATTGATCATTCGTCAGAATATTTGGTATGAGAAAGCTCTTGTGCAAAGTGGGTCGCGCGAAACTCGCTTTTGACCAAAACAATGACGAGTTGATGATTCAGCAGTGTAGCGTAATAACCCGAGTTTTTGCGTCGATATGTGACAATTTGGATGAAACATGGCTCCATCGTTTCACTCCAATCGACAGTCATCCAGTGGACTGCACACGATGAACCGCTCCAAAGCGTGGGAAAACGCAAAGCGGTGGCAGAGTTATGGCGTCTGTATTTTGGGATGCGCATGGAATAATTTCATTGATTACCTTGAAAAGGAAGGACCATCAACAGCGACTATTACATAGCGTTATTGGACCGTTTGAAGATCGAAATCGCCGAAAAACGGCCGCATTTGAAGAAAAGTGCTTTACTCAAGACAATGCACCGTGTCACAAGTCAGTGAAAACGATGGCAAAATCCAGCGAATTGGGCTTGAATTGCTTCCTCATCCACCGTATTCTCCAGATCTGCCCCAGCGACTTCGTTCTCAGATCTCAAAAGAATGCTCGCTGGGAAGAAATTCCCCAGCGACTATTTCCTGTTCTCAGATCTCAAAAGAATGCTCGCTGGGAAGAAATTCAACTTTATGTTCAACTTTAAAGAACATCAAGGGACGTCGGTTCTCTACCTCAGAATTATTTTTCATTTGATCAGCATGGTATGCAACAACGCATGGCTGTCGCTTGGAACACACAGTGACCAGAAAAATGAGAAATACCGACCATTTCTTGATTTTGTATGTGATATTAAAGCAGGCCTTTGAAGATGGGGAGAAAAGAACCAAGAAAGAGATAGCACTCAACTGATTTACTAAAATCAGGACTATTGAAGATGAGAATGGAAAAAGCATCCCCTCCTGTCAATAATGTATGCTACGATAGTGTGGGCCACAACACTTACCAGACAAATCAAGAGGTAAATTGTATATGTAAAGTATGTTTAGCAAAGGCTTCTTGAGATAAAAAGGAGAGATCTATGAGCCCTATGTTTGGTTTTTAGGGGCGAAATCGGTCCTGGATTTCGGTTAAGGTATTCCCTCCCCCACCACCCAAAATTCAACCGATCATGCTCCAGCTAACACAAAATTATAATATAATAATACAAACAATAAATAGAAATTACTCGAAATCTGTCTCCAAACTTTCGGGCCAATACATCAAAATAACCCCTGAAATGGAAGATGATATCATAGAGGAATTACCTCCCTCTTTACAACCATGAAAGCTGAATACTACATGATCCAACCAATTAACGAAAAACCTTTGAAGGTATGTATCAAAGGCCTTCCTATATATGCTGAAATAGATGAAATCAAAGAAGACCTGGAAAACCAAGGTATTAAAGTAGACAAAGTTGTACAGTTAAGACAACTTTGTCTACTTTACAGCTAACGAAACATCCACTCCCCATCTTCATGGCCGAAGTCAGAAGAGACGAAAATGCAATATATATATATATATATATATATATATATATATATATATATATATAAAGTTCAAGCAGTAACGTATATAACTGTTAAAATAGTTTCTTTCAAAAGAAAGTTAGCTACCACTCAATGCTACAACTGTAATTTTTTTTCCCACTCATCCAAAAACTGCCGAATAAACACCAGATGTTTAAAATGCGGACAAAACTATCGCACTGGTAAGGGCCAAATTAAAGAAAGATTAGAAAAACCAACATGCATAAATTGCAATGCAAATCATATAGCATCTTGGTAAATTCCTAATTTAGCGTACTTCTTGGCGCGTTTTTAAAATGGCGCCAAAAGCGGAATTCTCAGTCTTAGTCGGAATCGAGATGGCGTTTTGACCGTTGGACAAAAAACATGTTAACTGTGAAATATAGAAAAACATGAGCCGAAGCGGTAGAAATGTTAAAGAAACGGCGAAGTTTTATCCGATAGACAAAAAACGCTTTTCACAATGCTTTCTGCGGCATTAATTAAATAAGTAATAAATAATAAATTAAAAAGTAAAATAATTAAGTAATATACTAAATAAATTAAAAGATAAACTAATTAAGTAGTATAACTAATAAATAATATAATATTAATAAGAAATATAATATATAGATATATAGAATTAGAATAAATCAAATATAAATAGTATAATATAATAAAATAAAAATTAATAAGAATTAAATTAAATCAAATATAAATAGTATAATATTAATAACAATTAAAATAAATCAAAGATAAATAGTATAATATTATATAATTGAGAATTAAAATTCAAATATATATAGTATAATATAATATAAACAAGAATTAAAATTCAAATATATATAGTGTAATATAAATAAGAAATAAAATTCAAATATCTATAGTATAATATAAATAAAAAATAAAATTCAAATATATATAGTATAATATAAATAAGAATTAAAATATATATAATATAGCCTAGGCTAAAAATTAAATAATATATAATATAGCCTAGGCTAAAAATTAAATAATATATAATATAAATAAGAATTAATATATATATATAATATAAATAAGAATTAAT
>BMAW01118488.1:455133-469403 GCA_019974015.1 Nephila pilipes
ATAATATAAATAAGAATTAATATATGTATTATATAAATAAGAATTAAAATATATATAATATAAATTAGAATTAGAATATATAGAAATAGAATAAATCAATCGTCAGAATAGAAACGAGATCCCCTTTCATAGTAGGGTTACCACAAAAACAAGATTTTTACGATTTTACGACTTTTATAGATGGGTTACCAAATTGGCAATGTATCGCCTTTTTGAATTTTCCCCAACCGCCAAGAAGTACCCTAATTTAAGATCCACCCAGCATCTTGGTAAGGGTGCCCACTATTCCCGAAAAGAAAGCCCAAAAAAGGTGAAAATACTCAAAAAACTATAGAGAGAAGCATAACTCCAGCCAGACCAGTTACCAAAGACCTTTCATTTGCAAATGTTTGTAGTAACCAAATCCCTCAAGAGATGGCGCCTCAAACCACACAATATTCATCCGAAGCTTCAAGTCAGTCTGAATCGTCGAAACCTACAACCAACCCATCAAACAATATTAATAATAATACCCCGAATTCCTTTAACTTTCTCACATCAATAAATGAGTTACAAAACTTATTTAACAAATTTCCCAAGTTATTCGAAGCTTTAAATAACATGTCTAAAGTTGACAATGATCTAGACAAACTTAATATCTTCATAGCTGGTGTTGTTGCGACTTCACCCCCAACATGCAAATAATTTAAACCCTCCAAGATTCCAACTAGCTCTAAATTAAAATTATCTACTGACGCAAATCCAACTTAAAGAATTTATTTTTCTAACTTCTATAATAAAAATAGCAATTCAACAATACCACTACATTAATTATTCATGATACTCTAAGTATATATTTTTAACTTATGATTATAAATTCTAATCCCAATAGCATCTATTTAATAATAGTTTTACTATTGCTCATTTAATTACTTTTATTTCTCTTTCATGCATAATTTAAACTTTTCATATTTTATTTAAACGTATCATATTTGAATTTTTAACTCCTGGGCAAGTGAAATAACCAAAGTTCTATCTCACCTCCAACTAATAGTCAATTTACTGGGGATTAAGGCTCGTGAGGGTTATGTACCCCAAAAAGTATAATCGCTACAGGTTAAGGTATTAACACATCGATCAATAACTCCCGAGACTAACCCAGAGATGGCGCTCGTAGTAAACCAGTAACCAGGTCTTTCTAGAGTACTAACCTTTGTTTGAAACGTGTCAAAATTTTAAGTCGATCGGACCAGGAAAAGCGTTGGAACGATTGTATCACCCTAAAAGGTGATTAACAAAAGGTGTTATGTTGATGAATAAAAAAAAATTTTGCAAAAAAAATGTTGTTTTCAATGTTAGACTCGGGAGTTATTGATCGATGTGTTACAATGCTCGTCCACATAAGGCTCAGCTGGTCGACGATTACCTCAAAAGTGAGGATATTCACCGCATGGACTGGCTATGGACAGCTATATTTTTTGACAATCCCTATCGAATATGTCTGGGATGCTCTAAGGATTGCCTTTTCATCTCACCATGCCCTTCCGAGAACCATCTTGGAGCTAAAAACTGTCTTGCTGTAGGAGTGGGATATACTGCCACATGGATTCCTCTGCTGCCTCATGTCCAGAATGTCGTTATGTTGAACGACCTGTCTAGCTGTGAGAGGAGACCGTACCCCATATTAGACTCATTTCAGTTGCGTATCTCAATTTGGATTTTAGACACCCCTTCACTGTGAGTTTTACCAATAATTATTTGAATGATATATATTTAAAGATCTCTTTTGTGTGTGTGAATGGTACATCTCTTTCTGTGTTATAAACATGTATTCAAACTAATTCATTAAAATCTGTCCAACAGTTTTTCAAAAATTCAACATAAAGTGCAAATTCTCTTAATATTACATACGAGTGCACTTACATTTTGCTTTACAAAGCGTTACAGAAGAGTATCTCAAATTTCACAAGAAGTGGATTGTTTTGCATTCGTTTCATTATCCTTATTTAAAAAAAAAACTCTTAACACTTCTGCATTTTCATATTTTATTTTTTTTCATTTCGGAATATTTGCTAAAATAATTATTTATAAAAAGGTAGGGTAGAAAATTTAGAAGGTAGTCGAAAAGTATAAAGAATTCAAGATCAGTTAAATTAATATTTGCTTTCGGTATTTTTATTTTACATTTTTCTTCAATCATTGATTCATATTTTATTTACTTTGTGTGTATACATACTTATTATCCAATATTCTTGTTATAATATATACACTCATCACCATAAAAATTTGCGCCCCAAGAAGTAAGAGTGGGATTGCTTCGAAACTTGAAGGTGAATGTCAGACAGATATGTAAATGATTAGAAATGCTTATCATGACTGGGGATCTACTCAGAGTACCTACGTGTTGCATTCTAGATCCAATTCTATGTTCTATATTTCGTGATTAAATTTTCCCAATTTAACCCTCTCGCACACGAATTATGAAAAAATCAAAGAAAAAAACCATTTTTGGAATTAACATACTTATATTCTGGTTTTAAATTCTGTGGAAAAAAATTATTTGTTCACCTTGATCCCATTATAGGAAATTTGACGAGCTTCATATGAGGCTTGTAAGTTTTAAAGGTTGCAAGCATGCCTATTTAAAAAAATGAATGAAAACAGACAGGTGACAAATTTAAGCTAATTTCATATTTATTTTTATCTTCTAAAGGTTATTTTGGCAATTATTACTTAATACTATAAAATTACAGACATATTAGAAAAATTATCTTGAGTGAAAAGCCTGGAATCACTCAGGATATAATGCTCCCTTGCATGGAGCACATATGTATCCATTGTTCCTGGTACGACTGGATAAGTGGCACCTGGCAGCATTTTACCTCTCAGTTTTAGCCGGATAATGCCCATCTCCATCTCTTCTCAATTCAACAGCATCTTGCACTTTTAAGCGTTTCTTTGTTGGTAAATATCACAATGTAATTGGACTGCCTTTCTTTTTGCTTTAATTTCCATCTAATTTCCTTTTATCTAATTTCCATCTAATTTCCTTTTATCTAATTTCCATAAGATTCAATAGTTTACGAAGCGAACATTTAGCATATGGGGAAAATTTCAGAAGTACCTCCATTTATATCGTAGTTTATTTATATACAGACCTACAAATGAATCCATGAGATCTACTCCACCCATATTTTTATTATACATCTCTATGGAAGCAGGTCTTGGAATTTCGATAACAAGTTTTTCTTGCCTGCTCCAACGTTTCACCGATCCTACAGGACCTACTCCAAGAAATGTTGAGACTACATGAACAGCTGAGTTGTCGAATCATCTTATTATTATGTCTTCCTTACTTTTGGTAATGGAAAATGGGCCTCTTGTATCCCGTTTCATTTCATTGATAGGTTTCAATTTATTTGTAGCTTCTTGTAACCTATTTGTACGTATTGTTCCTGTTGAAAACATTTTCCATTCAATTAAATTCATCAAAAGAGGAATTGTGAACAAATTCTTTGGAAAAAACTTTGTGATTTTTATTCATTATAAGTTTACAAAGCCTCAATACAACATCTCCAACTGCTTCAAATTCTTTACAAAATTCCTGAGATTCAGCATTTGTACCTTGATAAATTTAAAAACATATCGAGAAATTCTAGCGAGCACCCAGGGTTTTATTCTCCATGGATAGAGTTTGCCTTTTATGTATTGTTTGATATTTAACCTTCCTTTGAACTGAATCATCATTTAATACACTAAAAAATACTCCTCCGAGTCGCAGCTGTCAGCAAACACTCTGGAAAAGTGGTCTAATAGTGGTCTGATTTTACATAGCTTGTCTTTATTGTCGTGAGATGCATTATTTGAAACAAAAATAATTTCTAATTAAATTTTTAACAAAGTTAGCTTCTTATTTATTAGTTTTATATTAAAAATGATAATAAATAAACTGCTTTTTAAGGAATTTCATTAAAAGTTATTTAGTTTTACTTTTTCATGAAGTTGCCCTTTACGATCAGTTGTTATTTTAAGCCTCATATGAGGCATTGTGGTTTCTAATAGATATGAAGTTTATTTATTAGAAGTAAACAACTTTAATGGAATTAAATGGCACATGTGTGTCTTTTAACAGGGGAAAATTTTACTTACCTCACTTGGAAGTATATTACAGTAATAAACAAATGATGCAATTTCTTCATTCATTTCTTTCTCAAAATCAAAGATTTAAATTTTTCAAGACTGGTGTTGCGAGATGTTATTGGTATACTAAAACAATTTGAAGCCTCATTTGAGGCTTAAAGGGATAAAAGGTAGCACTCAAGTGAAAAATTGAAAAAAAAAAAAAAAAAAAAAAATGATTTTAAATCACTGTTTCTTAGAATTATTGTAGGAGCCTCACATGAGGTCTAGGTGAGCGATAGGGTTAAGAGCCCATCTGGCTATACGTGTAATCAAATCCTTTTTATGCATAGTCTTTTGAAATGCAAAACAATCCGGGACTATTTTGAAGTGTTGACTCAAGAGGTACACTTGAAATTTCTTCAATGATGAAATAATTGCGATAACTTCCAAATAATAACTATCGTATATCTGCTCAGCAGGACTTGTCTTCTTTGACATGTAATATATTGGATGTAGCTTTCCATCTTCGGCTACTTGTGACAATACTGTGCCGTAACCTAGTTTGCTTGCTTCCGTATTTAATTCCGCTCTTCATACATATTTGCAAATACGTAAAACTGGGCTTTCATATAATATTTTCTTCAATTTTTCAAACGCTTCTTTTTGTGGTGTTCCAAAAACAAATGGATTTTCTTTCCTTGTGAGGGTTAAATTTTTTTAATGATTGTTTTATGGTTAGTGACATAAATTTTAGTAATAGTAGTGAATCTAATAACAATACTGAAGGTACAGAGATACTGAGAGTAAGTCAAGAATTAAAAAAGGGTCTTGAAGTACTCATTGATGATAAGATCATTTTGAAAAGGGGTAATCTCCCATTTTACACATTTCAAAAGAGAGAAAAAAAAATCTATTTCTTCCATAATATTTCTAGTAACCTAAATTAGTAATTTTCTGTTATTAAAGAGGATTATCGAAATAAAAATTGCTTGATGAATAGTTCAATCTAAATGTGAAAAGAAATTACATCCAACACACAAAAAAAACTTCAATTAATTCAAATATTAATAATAAACAGGAGAATGATAGTTTATTTTATTTAATTCATCTCTGGTGATCCCTCGTTATGTTAACAAAGTGGAAACTGTTTCACTCCTCTTTTTTTTCTTTTTTTTGTTATTTCTGAATTCTGAAAAGTTGGCACTTTTTCAAATCAAAATGACTTTTTTTAAGGGTATTAATAAATGTATTGAATAATATTCAGTAGACAACATATCGAACAGGCCTTGCGAATAAGTATGTGAGATATTTTGTGATAAAGATTAACAATATCAGACTGGTTGATTAATGCAAGGGAAACGTGCTCACCTTTTATGAGTTTAGAGGTATTCAATCTGTCTCCTGATAAAAAAAAAATCATATATTTAGTAATTGGAAAAACACATAATATTCTTATGACTGATAAAATTCCTACTTTTTCTCACTTAATTAACCATACGTCGACCAAATGGGCTGATTACGCTTGGCACAATTTATTGGTCCATATAGTTAATTGAAAATTGGAATAAAAATTATATAAGTGATTTAATTATTTAAAGCTTTTTGTTCTATTTATTTCAACGATGTTCAAAATATTGCTTGGAATTTAACATATGAGTTTAATGGATCTGCATGATAATTCTCGCTTACTGTGACGGCTTCCTATTACCTGTCTCACGTGTCGTCTTAAATGTTATTCTGATTATAAAATCTAAATTTCAACTCAAAGCTCTCGTCTACCGGCAATTTTGATTTCGTTGACGTTATGTTAATCCTGTGAAATTTCGACTTCCGTTCTCAAACCTTTTCTGTTTGATCTATTTGTAAGCAATAAAAAACACCTGAAAAGGCAAAAAATAAAGAAGGTTTCTGTGGAATTACTTTTTCCCTCCGATTTTTAAAATTATTTTTAAAGAGCAGAAAACTCAAAACGAATCGTTAAAATAGGAGTTAAGAAATTTTTAACGATCAGAAGGGGGAAGTAATTCCGTCGAAACCTTCTTTATTTTTTGCCTTTTCAGGTGTTTTTTATTGCTTACAAATAGATCAAATAGAAAAGATTTGAGAACGGAAGTCAAAAATTCATTAGATTAACATTAAGCTGACGAAATCAAAATAACCCTTTTACGGGAGTCTTAAGTTCAATCACAAACAAAGTAAATAAAATAGTAAATTTTATCTAGAATATATGCTTACTAAATTCTCTAATAAGGTTGGAAAGGGACGCTGTCTAACAGTTTACTTTCTTTTTTCGCGAGATCTAACGAATTCTGTAATCTATCAAAGAATACGCTTACCGGAATATGATGCGAGTACCTCCTGCAACTGCTTCGTCAGTTTTGAGTTCTTATTTCACTTAATCAGCTTTTCACGCTAAAAGATTTTCCCGCTCACATCATTCTTTTTACTGTAACCTTAATTCTTTCAATTCAACTCTCTATCGCTTTTATGTGACTTGACTGAAGTTTACTTAATTCGCATCACGTTCCATTTTCTTGGGAAAAAGTTGGGAACTTAGTATAAAATTAGAAAGAAACCTCATTTGTTGGTTGAAGGCTACAATATTATTTATTGATATTTATTTTTTGATTCAGACAGTTAAGCCACTAATAAAATATAACATAAGACTTTCTGTAAATAACAAGTTAAGTGTTCTCATGAATCGATAATTCATTCAGTTTTTTTCAGGACTAAAGCGTAAGCACGAGGCTTCAAAATGTTTTCCTAAAATACTTTAATGAATGCCCAAATATAAACTATTTTTTGCGACTGGATTTTTCAAAATAATTTTTAAAAAAAAAAAAAAAAAAAAAAAGGCTTTAGCAAAAATGTTTATATGATACTCTTTATATAGTGGACGATGAGATAGAAGTTAAAAATAAAACATAAATATATTTATTTTATTCAAGTTTGTTAAACGTTTCTTACTGCCTCTGTTTCTACCAGTCTCCAAGGTCCGCATAATACGACCAAAACGCCTATTAATTTCACGCCTCAGTGAGATAACAAAGCAAAAACAGAGCAGGACCCCTCTCTCTACGTTCATGCCACACCAAAATGAAGGTTTTAAATCATGGTATGTTCAACTTGCCGACAGAATTTATTTAGAATTACAAGATCTAAATCAGTTTCGTTATTCTATGGCATAGATAACTTCACAAACATTTCAACAGTTGTTAATAAACAAAAATAATATGAGGAACAAAAAATAAAATAGAAAAGATGAATATAAAATATTTCTTCTACAAAACTCGAGTTC
Organism: Nephila pilipes; assembly: GCA_019974015.1. Lineage (NCBI taxonomy): Eukaryota > Metazoa > Arthropoda > Arachnida > Araneae > Nephilidae > Nephila > Nephila pilipes. The sequence goes on from BMAW01118488.1 coordinate 462,533, forward strand.
ATGTAGCAAGTAAGTTTGATGAACAAGAACATCTACATGAAAATACTTTCTGGCCAGACGGTGTGATATTTTAATGTACGTAAATAACTTTAATTATTTTATTTAATTAGTCCCACAATGTATACCAAGTTGAGTAAAATTGAGATTTGAAATTAATATACATATTAATAAGAATTTTACGAGATCTTGTACATTTTTATCCCATTCAATTCCTTGAATGTGACTAATAGGTTTTAGAAAGAAGCATTTTTAGTTTTTTATAATACAGAGAAACTTACAAGAATATAAAAGGATATTTTTACCAGCGCCTTATTACAATTTAAAAGGAATAAGAATATCCATAACTGATTGCCTGCGCTTAGATATTATTCCACGGTAAGGGAGCTCATTTTAACGTAAGTGGAGATTTCTCTTTACTTAAGAAAACCCGGATGAACCTAATTTCCTGTCATAAAATAAATAACCTCTTCAGAAGAACAGGAAACCGATTTAGCGGCGTAATCCTCTTCGCATTTTTGAGCAATTATCTTTTATTTGCTCTTGTCTCTGGCATTATTCACGCTCGTATCGTCTTCTCTGTCATTTTCATCAAAGTTTATCAGCGATGTTTTTTTTATCTTTCCGTCTTGAAACTTTAGATTACGGCTGAAATTTTAACAATGGACTAGTTCAATGTCCTTATCGATTTCTTGTATATTTTAATAACTCATCTCCCAACCAGGTCTCAGATACAATTAACTAGCTCTAGCGTGGTGCAAGATCTTAAAATATGTGTAAATAAATAAGATAATATCAACCTAAATGTGTTCGTATGTTAGCAGGAGAGTTTTTAGAGAGAACAATACATTTGTAATTTATATAGTACCAGACCTTCCACCATTTCTGAGGTCCTATTCTCTTTTTTGATATTCACATCTTTTCGGTATATCGAGTTTTAAAGCCACATTCAAAAGGAGTCGATGTACAATTGATATTTTCTGTCGTCGTTTAGAAGTGTACAGTAAGCCTTCTCTACAAAAATATCATAAGCTAATAAATCGGAAGGGGGGGGGACAAGCGGATAATATTTTAGTAGTCTCTTGATTTTTCAAAAATATTAATATCGCAAGAAAAATTACTGGATCTGCGGATACTACTTAAGGTATCCGTTCACCCAGAGTCCACCTTCCCTATAAAGGGGCCTGGGAGTAAGAAACCATTTAGGACCCTAAATTTTATACGGTAAAAAATTACAAACACGAACATATATCGATAATGCATGTTTATTTAATGCTTGATTTTATTTTTCCTAACACATTAATTACTTCAGAAAAATTGCAATTTTTTTTTTCCTTTTCCTCTTCGATGCTACAAGTGTATTTAAGATTTTTGCACACATGCTTGATTAAAGAGTTCAATTTTGGTGAGGATATACTCGGGAGTTCCTCGAATCAAATAACAAAAGCTAACTGTTCGCATAATCAAGAATTAGTTTGAGAAGATTGACGCAAAATTCATAAATCTACTATTATAATGTTTTCGATAAATTTCACTTTACGTCATACTGATAACGATAGGAATATTGTCAAGTTTTTATGTGTAAGAGGACATTATTTCAGTTCTTGATCATCCCCTCGCAATCGTGGGGCCTCGATGCATAGCATCCCCCCCCAGATGCCAGGCCATGCGTTCATTAACTACACAGATGTGCAAAACTTAAGCAACAATGTAAATTTTAAGAAGATAGTCATGAAATTGCGGAAAAGGGGTTATTGTATTCAGTGCAATGAACACGCAGTTCAGAAGAAAGGTGATGCATATGCAAATGTCTGCAACAAAACGTCATAGGCGGCGTGAGTGTATGTAAAACGCATGCGGTCGGCGCGCGCAGCTCAAGATTACAATAAAAGTAAGAACAGAGGCACAATTACAGACATTCGTTGCAAGTGCAAGTGAGTTCTTTCGTGAAATATGTCTTGAAGAAATCACCTGGATGACTTCACACGTAGAAGAATGATTGGAAAGCTGGAGGAGGGGCATAGTTTGACTAGTGTAGCTGAAGAGTTCGGAATCAACAAAAGTGTCAATAGCTTTGAAAGCCTTCCAAACCGTAGGTCCAGCTGTTAGAAAGGTTGGCAGTGGCCGCCCTAGGAAAACAACTGCAGTGGAGGACCGATATATCGTCCTGCAGGCGAAATGAGCCCGATACCAGTCAGCAAGGGCCATTGCTCAGCAACTGTGTACAGCAACAGGGCGACAAGTGTCGTGATTTACTGCGGCCAGGAGCCTTCATAAAGGTGGCCTATTGGCCCGCCGTCCTGAAAGCTGCATCTCTTTGAATATTGGCAATCGGCGGCACCGTTCAGAGTGGTGTACGGAGCACAAAAGCTGGATATCTCATCAATGTAATCGTATCATCTTTACAGATAAGAGACGTTTCAGAGCCACAAGCGATTCTAAACGCCAATTAATTTGGAGAGAGTTTGGGACACGGTTTCATCCCAGTGATATCACGGAAAGAGACCATTACCGTGGTCCTAGAGTTGTCATCTGAGGAGGCATAATCCTGAACGGGATGACTGAACTCCACATTTTAGACAGAAATTCTTTAACCGGAGATCGCTATTATAAGGAGGTGATCCTTCCCCATATGCGTCGGTTCAGATGTGCTATTGGACCAGACTTCGTTCTTATAGATGACAATGCACAACCACACCGGACTGCTGATGTTCAGCAGCGACTGGAAAGTGAAGATAGCCCTCGAATGGATTGGCCAGCGTTCTCCCTTGATTTAACTCCCATAGAACATGTGTGGGATGCTTTGGGGAGACGCTTTGCGACATGATTACATCTACAAGAGAAACATCCAACAACTGAAACAGAGGCTGATTGAGGAATGGGTACTCTTACCTCAAAAACTGTTGGACAATCTGGTGATGAGTTTGGAGAGAAGGTGAAAAACAGTCATTGTAGTAAGGGAAAGCATATCAAATATTAAGGGAAATCTGCTTGTTGTTCTTCCTCTTGGACAGACAATCATGTGTAACGATATTATGAGACCAATAATGCATTTTTGTTTGATTTTATACTATATGTATTGTATTAATTTTTGCGCAGTTATTCTTTCGTCATCGTTTGAGTACAAAATGCTGTCTCTCATTTCTGAATTTCATGTCTCTCAGATGATTTCTCGAGGAGTTATGGCAAAAAAAACCCGGTTGCTTAAGTTTTGCAACTGTCCCTGTTGAGAATCGTGGCCTACGTGGGTGGTAGTCACGTGGGTGGAACTAGCTGCCCCTCGTTCGTCAGACCCACGTGGTGTACCGATATTATTCAGCGTATTTGTTTTTTAGACCAGACCAGTCCAGAGAGAAGAGGCAGAGGAGATTCTCGACAGATCATGGGCTAGATAGATGCTAGCTTTTTCTAGGAGCCCCTTTTGGTGTTTTATAAGCGATCGGCTGCTCTAGGTCTACTGCAGATATGTTTCGCGGAATTTGTCTTGCATAATTCAAATTTATCTTATCTAGGTCTGCAGCAGATATATGTTTCCTGGAATTTGTCTTGTATAATTCAAATTTATTTTAATGAAAATAAGCTGCAGAATTGTAATTGTTTGTTAAGTTTATCGTTGAAAATAAACAATGAAAAGACCATCAAGTGGTTTTTATTTATGGCACCAAAAAGCGGCTAGTAAATAATATGGAATAGATAATCTAAGAGTTATTTATTTTTAAGTTCAAGTGTATATTTTATTTTATGGTGCCGAAACCCGGGATATATATTTGGCGTAAGGATTGTACGTTCTAGAAATTCGTTTTAAAAGGACTGAGATAGAAATAATATGTGTGTGTGTTTCTCGGAATAACAGCGAACTCCCCGTCATTGGAATTGTGCAACTGGGATTAATCTTATCGAACATATCTCATCGTAACCAAAGGTACTGTGCAGACTTTTTTATAGTTTTAAAATGGAGAATATTGATAAATTAAGAATTAAAAGAAAAATATATCGAACAGTCACCACGAAACTAATTAACCAGATTAACTTGTTCTTAGAGAATTGCAATATTAAAAACGAAAGTGATCAAACGAAGCTTTTAGAATACTTGTTCAATGTAGAAGAAAAACATAAAGAACTTAAATTGTTTAACAAAGAAATTGAGGACTTGATCACGGATAGTGCTACATTTGATAGTGATTTCCAAGGCTCCTATGAGTACGATGAAAAATTAAATGAAATCAAATTCAAAATAAAAAATGCATTGAAATCACGGCGGCAGATAGATTCTGTTTTGTTGCTGAATAAGTCAGCGGAAATGAAACCTTTGGATAGTTTACACAATTTCGGAAAGGAATTAAATATAAAGAATAAATGTTATGAATGTCCCTTGCAATGGAAATCTCGGGAAGAAAAGAAGGGAAAAGAGGATTTAGCTGAATTTGAAAAGAAAAAGGAAGAAATGCAAGCAAGGCCGTTGGAGAATCAACGAGAAGCATTGCGTCAAAATGGAAATGGAACGGAACCAATGCTGGAAAAGAGTAGAAAACAAGAACTGCAAGAAGATTTGGAATATTTAGAAGGAAAGAAATTAACTGAACTTCAGATGATTGACGAGATGCGTTCAAAGGATCTTTCAGGAAAAGATATTTTTATTGGAGGAAAAAGTGAATCAGAATTAGAAGAGGCCAGTGAAGACGATGGTTCAAATCTACCTAGTCAATTGGAGAAACTAGGAGATGAAAGAGATGTTTTAAATGATGAGAAACAAAAAGCAAATCAAACGAAACTGAGAAAATTGGAAGAAGTATTACTTCAAGAAATGGTTGAAAACAGACCCCTGCTGAAAGCCCTCCTTCTCAAAGTAAGAAGCAAAATTCCACAACATAAGGGAATTAGAAAGACAAGAGTCATTGAACTCCCGAGGAGAGATGTCCAAGGATACCAAGGAAACGCGATACAGTTTACGGCCGGTGAAATCTACGCCGCTGGAATCGCTTACCCCCAAACCCCATTTGACCCCGGCGGGTGTGAATATTCACAGCCCAAGGAAAAGTGCCTTCCCCTACAATGAGGAGAAAAGCAGTCGCCCCAGACCAAGGAAAGGAAATTTGGTTTATGACCACAGCTGTGGAAAGAGTTGCAGAAAGAAGGATGCAGTGAATTTGGGGATATTTTGCCCTCCCTGGATAAATTGAAGACCTATGCGGTTTGGTTTCCAGCAGTTGTAGAACCCCCACGTGCAGCGGAAAATGCGACTCGGACAGTTAGCGTTAATCGGCGAAAATAAAGAAAGAGGGAACCTGTAGACCTACCCCCCTATTCCCACTGGAAAATGGGTGAGAGAAATCTTTTTTTTTATTGCTTTGTTATTTAAACAAGACGCTAAAAGAAAGATAAAGGACTGAATACCAATGATAGAGACTCTAAAACTATCTTTTGTGTGTGATTTATCATGGAAGTTTCTTTTATAAGTTTTGTATCTTTGTAGCAATTTTACTAGGAATTGAATTATTGATTCAATTTTGAATATTTATAAAACTGTGTATTTAAGGAATGTTCAATTTAAATTATCTGGTGAACATTATTGAGTAATTAGTAGAATAAATATTAAATGAGTATTCGGAGACTTATAAAGAGTAAATAATTAGAGTTAAATAAGGATTAAGTTGATAACTTTGGATTGGTTATTGTTATGAAACTTTATTTGAAGTCAATTTTGCGTAAACATGTAAAGTGTCTCGGTCAGTATCTTATAACTGATTAATTATTGTATTATTATGAGGAATTTCTTGTGATTTTCTACGTAAACTATTTCTGACTTTGTGATCAACAAGAGTTAAGTATTTTCTTTGTGCATGAGAATTAATATTTAAAATAATTTGAGTGTGATTCATGAATTTTGATAATTTATTGCTATATGATAACTAATGAGCAAGATGACATGAATTTGTTGTTTGATTTTTTAAGGGTTGGAGGAATGGAATACTGATTTTCTTTGTGTATGATAATTAATGGTTTCTATGTAGGAAATATTATTGTTTAAAGTGTAACTATTTGATGCTATGAAGTGGTTTTTAAAGTAAGATTTTGTTATGAGGAATCTAGGAATGTCATTTATAATATAATCACGGTCAAGTTTATATTTAGTCATATAATGCTTGAAGTATTTTGCCTACTGTAATGAATTGTGCATTTAGTGTCATTTTGTGAATATATTTGTTAGAATAATGTGTATCTTGAAGTGAAAATGTATAAGAAAATTTAAATGAAAAGGTTATGTGTACCATTTTTAAAGGGTGTTGAGTACTAAAGTGTTTCTTGGACTTGGTGAGAAAACGAATATTTACTGAATTTCAGATGAGCCTATTAAACTTTAATTAGAAATTCATCCTCGTTTAAAGTTAATGATATAGTCTTGATAAAAGATAATCATTTACGTCGAAATTTTTGGAAATGAGGTAAAATTCTTGAATTGTTTCCAGGAAGAGATTTCAAGCTGAGAGCTTGTAAAGTAAAAACTAAATTTGTTACTAAAAAGCGTTCTGTACATCTTTTGTATAACTTGGAAATCCAGGACTGAAGTAAAAGCGTATAAAAAATGTATATCCTATATATGAATTTTAACATCATTACTTATTTCTTGAATTTTTATTATTTAACTATTATTGTTATTGAATATTGTATAATCTTTAGTAATTTGAAGGTATTTGTATGTATTCATGTTTCTTACGTATGTATTTTTTTATTTTGCCAGGTAACTTATAAAGTTATAATTCATGTATTGTAACAATAATTTTATGGTTGGAAGTTTTTATGAACCCTTGGTTCATCCGGGGCCAGGATGTTGAGAATCGTGGCCTACGTGGGTGGTAGTCACGTGGGTGGAACT
>BMAW01118488.1:469428-497149 GCA_019974015.1 Nephila pilipes
GGCACCAAAAAGCGTAGTAAATAATATGGAATAGATAATCTAAGTTATTTATTTTTAAAGTTCAAAGTGTATATTTTTTATTTTATGGTGCCAGGAAACCAGGATATATATTTGGCAAGGATTGTACGTTCTAGAATTCGTTTAAAAGGACTGAGATAGAAATAATATGTGTGTGTTCTCGGAATAACAGCGAACTCCATCATTGGAATTGTGCAACTGGAGTTAATCTTATCGAACATATCTCATCGTAACCAAAGGTACTGTGCAGACTTTTTTATAGTTTAAAATGGAATGATAAATTAAGAATTAAAAGAAAATATATCAGACAGTCACCACAGAGACTAATTAACCAGATTAACTTGTTCTTAGAAATTGCAATATTAAAAAAAACGAAAGTGATCAGAGCAGAGCTTTTTTAGAATACTTGTTCAATGTAGAAGAAAAACATAAGAACTTAGAATTGTTTAACAAAGGAATTGAGGACTTGATCCTGGATGATGCCATTTTGATAGTGATTTAATTCAAAGCTCTATAGGTACGATGAAAAATTAAATGAAATCAAATTCAAATAAAAAATGCATTGAAATCACGGCAGCAGATAGATTCTGTTTTGACTGCTGGAATAAGTCAGCAGAAATGAAACCTTTGGATGGTTGCAATTTCAGAAGATTAAAATATAAAGAATAAATGTTATAGATGTCCTTGCAATGGAAATCTCGGGAAGAAAAGAAAGGGAAAAGAGGATTTAGCTGAATTTAGAAAAAGAAAAAGGAAGAAATACAAACAAGGCCGTTGGAAGAATCAACAAGAAGCATTGCGTCAAAATAAATAGGTGGAACCAATGCTGGAAAAAGGTAAGAAAACAAAAGTACAAGAAGATTTGGAATATTTAGAAGGAAAAGAAGTGCTGAACTAGATGATTGACGAGATGCGTTCAAAGGATCTTTCAGGAAAAGATATTTTATTGGAGGAAAAAAGTAGATCAGAATTAGAAGAGGTAGTGAACCGATGGTTCAAATCTACCTAGTCAATTGGAACTAGGAGATGAAAGATATTTTAAATGAAAAGAAACAAAAAACCACAAATCAAACAGAAACTGAAAAGAATTGGAAGAAGTATTGCTTCAAGAAATGGTTGAAAACGGACCCTGTAAGAAGCCCTCCTTCTCAAGTAAGAAGCAAAATTCCACAACATAAAGAGATTAGAAGACAAAGTCATTGAACTCCCGAGGAGAGATGTCCAAGGATACAAAGAGAGCACTTGATACAGTTTGTGATGAAATCTACGCCACTTTGGAATCAGCACCCCAAACCCCATTTAACCCCCCCCGGCAGGTGTGAATATTCTAGCCAAAGGAAGAGTCACCTTCCCCTACAATGAGGGAGAAAAGCAGTCGCCCCAGACCAAAGGAAATTTGGTTTATGACTACAGCTGGAAAGAGTTGCAGAAGAGAAGGATGCAATTAGATTTGGGATATTTTTGCCTCCCTGGATAAATTGAAGACCTATGCGGTTGGTTTCCAGCAGTTGTAGAACCCGTGCAGCCCGGAAAATACGACTCGGACAGTTAAGTTAATCGGCGAAAATAAAGAAAGAGGGAACTGTAGACCTACCCCTAGTTGCTTCGCAGAAAAGCCGTGAAAGCCTTTTTTTGCTTGCTGTACTTTAAACAAGCATAAAAGGCCTGCAAACCTGGCAAGGCTGCAAACTTCTCTTTGGCATTTATAGCAGAAATTTCTTTACCGTTTGCTTATACTGCCGCATTTGTTCCATTTAAAACCTTCATTTACATTATAAAACATTAGTAGCCAAACCATCTTCGCTTAAATGGCCAGAGAACTTACCAAAATGGCAAAGTGGCAAGGTAAGGTAGCTATAGCTTTGCTTGAAATAGTTTGCATAGCTTGCCGTATGCCATTAGCTATGCCTGCTGACCTTGCAAGGCTGCGGGCTGCCGTAGCTGCTACGCTTTTGCGGCGTAGCAGGTGCTGCTGTACGCAGTACTTTGCCGCGCAAAGCAAACCTTACCGTAAGGCGCATACTGCCGCATACTGCATAAACGCGCCGCTTACGCGCGCCGCGCAAAACGCGCATGCTGCGGCACTTTGGCTGGCAAACTGCCGCTTTGGCCCGCTTCGCCGTAAAATTAATGATATAGTCTTGATAAAGATAATCATTTACGTCGAAATTTTTTGGAAATAAGAGTAAAATTCTTGAATTGTTTCAGGAAGAGATTTAAGCTGGAAGCTTATAAGTAAATAAAATTTGTTACTAAAAGCGTTCTGTACATCTTTTGTACTCTTGGAAATCAGGACTGAGTAAAAGCAATATAAAAAATGTATATCCTATATATGAGAATTTTAACATCATTACTTATTTCTTGAATTTTTAGTATTTAACTATTATTGTTATTGAATGTGCTAGAAATCTTTAGTAATTTGAAGGTATTTATGTATTCATGTTTCTTACGTAAATGTATTTTTTTTATTTTGCCCAGGAGTAACTTATAAAGTTATAATTCATGTGTTATAAAGCAATAATTTTTTTTTTATAAGTTTGGAGGTTTTTTATGAACCCTTGGTTTCATCCGGGAATTGGTCTTGAAAGTCGTGGCCTACGTGGAGTGTAGTAGTCACGTGGGTGGAACCGTGCCCCTCGTTTGATCAGACCCACGTGGTGTACCAAAGATATTATTCAGCATGTTTGTTTTTTTTTAGATTGAGTGATCCAGGGAGAAGAAGTGGAGATTCTCGACAGATCGCTAGGTAGATAGATGCTAGCTTTTTCAGGCCCCTTTTGGTGTTTTATAAGCGATCAGCTGCTCTAGGTCTACTGCAGATGTGTTTCATGAATTTATCTTGCATAATTCAAATTTATCTTATCTAGGTCTACAGCAGATATGAACACCCATAGATTTATCTTGTATAATTCAAATTTATTTTAATGAAAATAATGCAGAATTGTAATTGTTTATTAAGTTTATCGTGAAAATAAACAATGAAAACCATCAAGTGGTTTTTTATTTATAGCTTAAAAAAGCGGCCTAGTAAATAATATGGAATAGATAATCTAAGAGTTATTTATTTTTTAAGTTCAAATTAAATATTTTATTTTAGTCCTTTCTATTTTCCACGCTTAGATACTGATTCAATATATCTCTTTCTCTACATATATGTTTTACTTCATTTCTTCATTTTGAATTTTTTTTTTTTTTGCATCTTTCTTTTTTTTTTTAAATGAATTTATGAAATTTCCGTCTTGATGTAAGTATGCGTACGCCGTACCATCGCCATTTGTACCAGCCAAAATTTCTTTTGTATAAAGCCGCTGTTGCTTAAAACCGCTGGTAATTTGGCCGTAGCGCCCTTGCATTTGCTTTTGGCAGCCCGCTGGTTAGTTTAAAAAAATTAGTTATCTGCCTAGAATTTATTAAGAATAAAGAAAAATCAATATAACTATGCATCACTTATATATATATATATATATATATATATATATCTATATATACTTTATATATATATATATATATATATATGTGTGTGTGTGTGTGTGTGTGTGTATGTATTTGTAAAAAATTCACTGAAAAAAATAATTTAATTTCCAAATTTTCCCCATTCTCTAATTCTTAGTAAAGAGTTCATCGTTATTTTCTGATGCAATTCCAAATTATCCTATAATTTATGCAACCACGCGCTCGTAAAATATGCTGAATTAACATTTCACACCATCGAGACCTGTAGAGATAATCCCTACTAGACGGTTCGGCTTCACCCAAAGTCCCTGAAAGATACGCTAAGTAGAAGTTACCGCGGAGTCTAAAAAATCCTCTATAAGATTTTCAAAATCAAGGTACGCTCTCTCTACTGCTGTAGCCGAGACGAAGCTACTTCTCTTGCATTATCCATTTTAACAATGTAAAAATCTCTCTGGTATTTGTTGCCACTCTCTCATCAAAAGAATGAGATAAACTCCTGGTCAGATTGATTAGTTATGTAAGCTATGTACCCCCTCTGGTATCTTTCTTAAACTCATCACACACACACACACACACACACACACTGACACACACACACACACACACACACACACATACACACACACACACACACACACACACACACACATCAACACACACACACACCACAGGTATTTTTTTAAAAAAAGAAATAAGATGTTAAGAGAAAAAAAAAAGAAAAGCGTATAAATAGAAGTAAGTAAGAGATAAGAGTTTATTCGAAGCATTAATTAACATTCTTCCATGACACCAATTTTCAAAGTTTTGTCGAGGAAAACTATTCAAAGATTTCTGAAAGTTTTTATAATGGAGATTTCAACGAAACTGAAGACTTCAACATGAATTTCAAGTTTCCTATTCAATTTTTAAGAAAAATCCCATCTTCTATATAAAAAAAAAATCAATTTTCACAAAGTCCTAGAATGTGTTGAAAAAGGAATATCCCTAAAATTTCTCATGGAGGAATAGAAGGATAAAAACGGACAAATTCTCCAGGGAATAAAAAGGCATTTTTTTTTTTTTTTTTTTTTGTTGGGAGAAAACAGTTCCCCTTTGGGCATAAATCTAAAAATATCTTTCTGAATTCTCACCCACAAGTTATTTCTGAAGATAACATTTAAAAAAAAAAAAAAAAAAATAAAAATTGTATGAAAGAGGGCAACGGTGTATCTTATCTACTTTTACGAATGAAGAAAAAAAGGTTATAAAAAACGATCTTAAATAAAAGCCTAATGTTTCTCTAAAAATCCCATTTAACTTTTTGTTGTAAAGAAAAAAATTGCTTTTCTAGATAAAACTTGTAGTGATTCTTTCATTCACATATCTATGTAACAATTATTATAATTTAATGAATCAGCAATTAGAATTGCATAAAAAAAAAAAACCGAATTTTTTTTAAAGTTTCGAGGAAAGAAAGATGTTTGTTTTGATAACAAGTTGGTTATTTTGAGTTTTTGAATAAGTTCTAATATATTGATATTTTATTTTTAGCCATCTAAGGGCCTTTGTTTGTGGATTGATCCCTTTGCCGATCCGGATCACTTTTCATTTTTTATCGATTGTTCAGTTTTAATTGCATTTTACCTTAAATATATTCAATTTAAGTATTTATCGTTTTCTTTTAATTTTAATTAAATATAGCTGATAAAGTATTCAATTTAATAATTTATAGTTTGCTTTAATTTTAATTGCTATTTTGAGCTTTCAATATATCTACCATTTAATAGTTTATCGTTTAGTTTCTAATTTTAAATTACATTGAGCTTCCAATATACCTCAATTTAATAATTAATCGTTTCTTCATTTCTTTTAATATCTGAAAGTTTTACTTATGTATCCATTTCTCTCGATATTTTCAAGCCGTTTCTTTATTCTTATATTTTAATTGAGTAAGTTAATAATAATATAAAAAAAGCTACCTTAGTGTCCAAATCTGTTCTTTGCAAAACTTTTGTATGGAACTTTTTTTTGTCCCACTTTTTTCTGTTGAATTTTTTTTGAATGAAAAGAATTAGTAGTAAAATGATCCAATATAAATTATTTAGTTTTTCCACAACTAGTTGTTATTTTGTTGAATATCGATATATACTAATCAGTACATAAAACAGCCAGTTTACCAATCTGTGAGAGTTATTCTAACTTAGTCAGGGAAAGTACGCAGCATAAAACGCGTACCTAAAGTTATATCAAAGAGACATTTTACCTTCTAAGTTTTCTTTAAAACCAGTAATGTACAGTTCAACTATTTCTTGGTTAACCAATCGTACAGCAAGGATAATAGCCTTTGTCGTTCCTATCCCATAAAACAATCAATGAATCATCAACAAATCTAAGAAAGTAACAAATTCAGATTATTAATTCTTCTAGAAAAATCTAACATTTCTTTCTTCCTTTATTTTCAAAGTCTGTACTTTTTTTTTTTTTTTTTTTGCTAGAAAAACAAGTCTTTATACATAAATGTTTCTTATAATTTTTTTGGCACATTGTCTAGATTCTATTCTATTTAATATTCTATTTAACCAGCCATTTCATTTTGAGACTTAGGTCCTTTATGTCAGTTTAGAGGAGAATGTTGAAAATTAACAGTTGTTAGAGGTTATATAAACATACTTTCCCCTGGTAAAATGTTTTGATATAAAAAAAGAAGAAACTTTTAAATTCATTAGTTTATTTGGAAAAGGAAAAAAAAAAAAAAAAACTTGATAGAAGTTTCAAATAGTTTTTAAAAAAGAATATCATGATTTTTTTTTTATTATTAATGGAATTCTGAATATCGATATATATGAATACATCAATATTAAGAATATATATGAATATCAGTATATGATATGAATGATGTAAAATAAATTTAAATGTGATTACAAAAGACGTAATAGATTCGAATAGCGGCGGCCTATCAATGTATTTCTGTTATAAATTTTACATGGTTTTGCAAATTTCTTTCTTATGATGTAAAAACTAAGAGAGATAGAAACATTTCAGTACTAAAATAAACAAATTCTGAACAGTCATCATATATATATATTAGTATTTTTTTATATATAAAATTCCAAGAGGAAACTGCGATAGATAGTTTTTTTAATTGCAAGTATCATAATGGGGATTCAGGCTACGAATTTCAAAAGCAAGGGGAAAAAAAAAAAAAAGTAAATGCATATTTTGATTGTTAAAAACAAAAACTACTGTAATATTTGGATTTGTAAAATTATCTTCAGCACTTCATATTATGCATTCTATGTAAAGAACGAGATATAATATTTTTCATCAAATTTTTAAATAATTTTCTTTACATTATCTAAAAAATCGGAAATAAGTACAATTTCTTCGGTACTTCTTTGAAAAAGCTGCCCCCGTTAAATTACGATTTCGGCTCTCGACATAAATCGGCAAGCGAGCAAGATGTATCGCCAAGTTAGGTTGCAATCCTTAAGAATCAGTTCGTGATCATATTATCCACATATCGCTTGCTCGTAAACATTTCTGAATTTGCATTGTTCTTTAAAATAGCTAATTCTTTTTAAATATGTTGTTAACAATATTATAATTTACTAAACAGCAAAATTGATGCTGTATGTATTTTTCAAGAGAAAGGAGATGTGGTCTGTAATGTAGAGCGTAAATATTATTAAATATATAAGAGTTTTATATTATTTATTGGTATGTGATTTATTATTAAACATATAAAAATATTATTAAATATTTTGAAACAAATAAGTTTCATATTATTTATTGGTATGTGATGAGTTTTCCCACATCCTCACTTGCATAGCGCACCCTACTTGCTTGGCGATGTTGGTGCATTCGTAATTTGACAGGTGCCGCTATAAACAGGGAAGTACCATTTCTAATTATTATAAGTTTATTATATAAATTGAATTGTATGCAACGAGATACATTAAATTTTTGGAAAGCAGAATTTTGGAATTTTTGGAAAGTTTTATTGAGATCACAGATTAGCATTGATTATTATTTTTTTTTATATTTTGAAAGTAAGTTTCATAAGAAAATTTTAAAATCTTTGTAAGAATGCAGATTTATTTCCTTCTGAATAATTAAACGGATTTATGAATTAGATAATTGACTGATGTATGAAAATAAATTTCAAAAATTTTAATTCCAGGGAAGAGAACTCTTTCAGTTCTTTTTAAATCAAATTCTAATGAGAATCGCCTTTTGTTTCTGCATATTATTCAAATTAAAGGTAACAATTTATTAATTGAATATTTATAATTGCTTACTTTTATCATTATGTTGAAAAGTATAAACTCATAAACTAAAATATAATTCATTCATATCTCAATGAAGAAAAACTTAAAAAAAAAGTGGTATACAAAAGAAAAAATTTTCACAATTGTATTTTCTGAACAAACATCAATTTAACAAGTTATGAAATCATAAAATCAACTTTTCTGAGCTTCGATAAAGTAAACTGACGTATCCGGTAATATTTGTATTTTATATTTCTGAAATATTTGTAGTAAAACAGAAATAATTAAAATAGCATTAAAAGTAAATGTATAACTTTCATTTTTTGCCCTAAAAACATAACCCAAAAATAAATTTGCACAAAAATAGATGCTATGCATTTCCTGAAAAAAATTAGGAATATAAAAAAGAACTTCATCGGGAAAAACAGCGAAACTATTCCAACAATGACAAAAAGAATTCTAAAAAAAAAAAAAAAACTTTCCCATCGGTAATGTTGCCAACTGAAGTTTCGTTTCATTTTGTCCTTTTCTCCACTTTGGTTGCAAGTGCTTTTTTTACAATTACGAGCACAAGGTTTTTATATTTAATTCATGACATTCGCCGAGAACTTTGAAGTTTTTCTAATAAATAAAAGCAATTCTCTCTTATTTTCTGGTTCGAATGAAATAAATTTATTCTACAAAGCGAATTGGGATGGAAGACACTTTTGTTTTATCGTTGCTTATTGTTTCCTAGCGCTCAAACATAAGTTTGGATAGGGAAATCATGATTCTACTTGTATTAAGTTTTTCGTCCCGCCAATTTTAAGAGAAATAAGACTCGTCTGTTTCATTTTATGGTAGGTTTTTTTTTTTTCTTTTGGAATAAAGTTTTCGCATGATCCCTACAGCAATTTAAAGTTGATAAAACGGAAAATTTAAATTATTTCCGTTGCCCTGGAAAATGAGATTAGAGTTTATTGGATACAAGAAAAGAGTAAAGAGAAAGGGATTTTGTTTCCTGATTTTCTGAAATAACCTTTCAGTGGAAAGAATTATCTTTAAATCTTAAGCGGATGTATTAATCTTTGAGGCGTATTTTAAAGCAGTATATTTAACTTGTTTCAATGCTCTGCAAAAGAAATTCGAAACTTTATTTATTCTGCTAATTAATAATATGTTAAACTGCATAAAAAATTTATCTATGATAAACATCTTTTCTAAGTATTATACATTTATCAAAATATTACACACTTTTCTAATGTATTACATTCATGAGTATACTAGACATCTTTTCTAAGCGAACTCTTTTTCTAAATGTGAATGTTTCTTAATGATGACTCTTTTATTTCTCGGTTACTTTTATGTTACAAAGACAGAAAGGTGAGTATTTTCATCTTATTTTCGAGAATTGGGAAATATATTACATTACTGAGTTTTTTTGATAACATGTGCTAACATGTCGTTGCTTTGAGAAAATGGCGTCATCAAAAAGGTTTGGGCATATAACAAAGGATACATGATATAAGTTCGAAAAATTGACATTGTATTACATTTTGATTACAATAATTACATTTAGTTTGCTTAAAGTCTATTTACATTGTTAATATATATTTAATTTAATATTATATCGTATGATTTTATTTTAATATCCGAAAAGAATGTCATTGTCTACTTTGATAATTCCTTGTTTGCTCTTATTTTAATATTTAATTCAATAATTAATTTTTATGGCAGAATCGGGTCTGATTTTATTCTTTTTGTTGCCAACATTGGCAACTTTTTTGTACTCCAGAATACATGCGAAAAGAAAAATTCAGAAGGTATTTGAAGAAGATAAGTTCTTTTCTTGATAGTAATTGCTTCTGTGGAGCCTGGTGCTCGGAAGTACGCTTACATTACGTTAATTAATATTCGTTTTGAATAATTCTACATTTTCGAGAATTTGAGAGAAAACTAAACGTTAGCACATATTAAAAAGAAATTAACAGTGCCATTTTAATTTTTTAAATAGAATATATATATATATATATATATATATATATATATATATATATATATATATATATATATATATATGTGTGTGTGTGTGTGTGTGTGTGGGCGATTATATATATAATATTCTACGAACCAAATCTAAGTTTATTTAATAATAATTACAATAATTATCATCGATTAATCTTTTAAAATAATTTATACAATTATCAGATGCTTTTTGGAAAAATGGATTGAGGTTTTAGTTTTTTTTTTTTTTTTACTTCATGAAAAATTAATATATTCCGATTTTTAACATTACTTTTCCCTCAAGCACTAATTATTTAAAAAAAAATAAAAAAAACACGGAGTAGGAAATGTGATCAGTATAATTCAATACTATAGATTATTTCATCACGATGAAGCAGGAATTCAGTACCTGCTATTCTAAATTAATAACAGCATGCCTGATTATCGACTGGAAGCAGGTAAGCGTTTCATAAGTGAATAATTTTACGATGAATTATAATCAAGCACTAGATTTCAGTTAAGTGTTTATAATTACTTGTATCGACTATATAATTAGCCACCCAAGGGGCTATTGTTTTAGCTAACCCATAAATGTCGTACCTTACCTCTTTTTAAAAATTTATCTTGTTTTTGTGTATGTTTGCTTTCACCAGTAACGAACTTAATTTTCAAAAATACGTCGTAATAAATTTCTCCTGAATTTCTTATTGGATTGAAATAAAATATGTGTAATAAATGTCTGATACCTGCTTTCACCATTAATGAATTCAATTTTGTAAAATATGTCGTAATAAATTTTTCACAATATTTTTATTGGATTGAAGTGAAGGAAATATAAAAATTAAGTATTTTATTTACTTATTGATTTATGTATTTCCTTAAATCATGTGTAAACCGGAATCAAGATTCGAGTGAAAATAAATAACATTATTCAGAAATTTAAGACATCTGTGAGGCAGCCATTTTTTTCTAGCCACCTAAGGGGCTGTTGTTTTAAGTGGATCAATTTTGGCTTACCAGATCACTTTTCATTTTTTTTTATCGTTTGCTTCAATTTCAATTACATTTAGCTTAAATATATTCAATTTAATAATTTATCATTTGCTTTAGTTTTAATTATATTTAGCTTCATCGTTTACTTTAATTCTTATTTTTAATTGAGTAATTTAATAATAATTATAAAGAAAATAACACCTAGGGTGGCTAAGTCTGTTCTTTGCAAAACTTTGCATATAACTTTTTTTATTCTTGTATTTCTGCCATTAATTAATAATTTAGAAGATTTAAAAACTTTTTTATGGATGCTTATATATTTTACGTGTACATGAATAGTAAAAGTTTAGTGTATTTAACAAATGGTCGAAAATCTATTGATTGACTCATATCACTCGATTTTTTTTGTGTGGCTAACTTCATTAATTGTAAAGAAGTATGTATGCATCTCAAACAGATTAAAATAAGTATTTAAGTAAAATAACTTTTAATGAATTCGGTGTTTATAATTTTGCACGTAGCAATTCTCGTGAAAACAATATTTACACATTCATTACTTAAAGTTCTTAAATCATTCACAAAATAAAATGGATAGTAAAGTAATAAAGGAATGAAAAGTTCAGAAATATATTACATTTTCGAAATTTAGAAAATTTTAAAGTAAAGAGATTGTAGAAGATATTAAAGTATAGAAAAATGAGGCTGAAATAGTACAGTTGGTAAAATGAAATCGCGAATCATATGAAATAAAAATGAATTTTTGGTATTATTTTAGATCAGTAATGTGAACTGAATATTATTTTATTCATTTATTTTGTTTATTATTTAGCAAACAGATATTCGATTGTAGAATTTTTATTACATAAAAGAACACGGAACAGATACAAGATGTGTCTATTAGATAACGAGACTGACGCTGCAACAGATATACGCATGAGCTAAACGCCAGCAAACGACAGCTGTTTAGCGTGAATTCTTTTCTTTCGAATGCGGTGCCTCTCGTTTCTGTAAACAAATCCGTACAGCCATATCCATCATTCACATTTTAGTTACTTTTTTTAAAATTTTTATTTCTCCGGAAAAATGATAAGTGAGCAACGAATTGTTCTGAAATTTCACATAAACCGCTACTGAAGCTATAATTAATTGAAAGAAGTGTATGGCAATGAATTTTATAGCGTGCACACGTTTTTGAGTAGTTTAAGCGTTTTCAAGAGGGCCAAGTAGACGTTGAAGAGGATTCCCGCCCTGGTCGCCCTTCGACGCCAAAAAGGGATGACGATATTGTAAAAATCGGTAATCAGGTTCGATCTGAACATCGGTTAAGTATTCGTGCGATTGCTGAGATTTTAGGAATGAACAAAGAATCTTTTGGCAATTTCCCTCCCAAGACAATGCGCCGGCTCATTCCACTTTGCCTGTCAAGAGATTTCCAGCCATGTACAGCATCCCAGTGTTAGACCAACCGCGTTATTCGCTGGACCTTGAGCCATACCACTTCTATCTGTTTCCTAAGGTGCACTGTGTATTAAAAGGAACAAGACTTGAGTCCTTTGAATCTGTGAAAGAGAAATGGCATGTATCCTGAAGGGACTGACAGAAGACTTCCAGCACTGTTTCGAACAACCGCATGGAGAGTTGCAGGAATAGAGGAGGGGTGCATATTTGAAGGTGATAATAAGTAAATATGTATGATATCAAATCAACATGTTGTACAGCACCAGTCTGGTTATATAATAGCCACACATCGTACAATAACAATTAAATGAAATAACATGTGATAAGATAGTAAGTGTCTAAAATTACTGGAGTGATAATATTTTTAAATGAGGCATAAACTTGCATATGTAGGGGATTTATTTATACAATTTTGATAACATTTTGAAGGCAAAAAGTTTTTGCACTTCAACATAATCAACTGTCTGGTGTACACACACACACACATTAGAATAACAAGTATGTTCTGATCAATATTAAAAAAAAAATAATAAGTAAATATGTATGATATTAAAATAAAATGTTTTATAGCGTCAGTCTCGTTGTTTAAAGCCAAACCTTGTATAAACCAAAGAATCAGATGTTTATTATATTACATAATTAGCAGTTAACAAAATATTTTCAGAGATTAACACTTTACTCACGTACAACAAATAATTAAAATTTGAAAAATATCTCATAGAAAGGATTTATGTTTTAAGATCTGAATAGAAATTGGAATTGCAAAATCAAAAAATTTTCGAATGCTGTCACTTATTTAAAGTAATTTAATCTCATTATTTATCGTATACAAGTACATTATTTTGCAGCTATTAAATCTTGAAAAAACATTTTATCTTCTTAAAGAACATGGACATTAATGTACCATGAAAAGAGATTTAGAAGCACAAAGTTTTTTTTTTCAAAAACTTTTCTTTGAATATTTGCAACTTTCCTACTGCCACTCCAAATGGTTACTTTCATATATTTTCCTTCCCCTAAGTTTGTCGTCATCTTACTTTCAAAAGAGGCAGCATCTTCGAATGATGGAAATATATTTCAAACGAGACGACACGCCTACTTTTTTTGGAATTTGAAATTCGAGTCCTTTCCCCACAGCTGTTCGATCATCACTGTCCAGATCATAGCTCTTAGTAAGAAAAAATATTTGAAGAATTTCCAGAAAAACATTTTTTTGGATCTTTCTTCGTGGAATATGATAGAAATTTCACGGATATAGAATGTTGGTTATTGAAATACTCTACGTTTTTCTTTTCAAGTTGCATGTATACAGACAGTTTTGACGGGTGGATAAGAAAAAGAGGCCAAAGTTCTATTACATTTATGGAGGCTCAGAATTTTATCTGTTTACTTAAAAGAGATTATACTCATTTCGGATTAGATAATTTAAGGCTGTCTTTCTTGTTAGAGAAGAATAGAACCCAAATTGTACTTTTTTTTTTAGCAAAATGAATAAATAAATAAATATTAAGATACCAATATTTATGTTATACTTTAACTTCACTAGCGTATAGAGAGTTGATTGATCAATTGTTTATTGACATCACACTTAGAAGCAACACGAGAGCCATTAGCGACGGACCTTGTAATTATGAATCACGATCAAGTGACAAGGACGTCACGTGACCTGACACCGCACTCTCCTAATTTCCGAACACTTTACCACATGAAGGATCTTTGGTGGCATCAGGATTCGAATACACAGCTTGATTAAAATAACTCTGGTAATGAGTTCACTCGGCTACCGTGGCAACTACAATTTATTGTGTTACAATTTTTTTGATTGCTTATATCTCACTTAGATCCATCAAGATGGCTATTGTTGACTGAGACTGGATAGTAACTTTGAGTCACTGTCAAACGACAAGGTCGTCACCTGAGCTGTCCCCTCCCCGTCTATTAATTTATGCTTAATCCCATTGTGATGACATAAATCCCCTTCAAATTTAAAATACATGATAGTCATTTTGATATCGTGATCGTACTCGTAATATTAATCCTATGGAAATTCTATTGTCTTTCTCAATTCTAGATTATTTTATCTATTCGAATTCAAAAAGGGAGGGAGGAGTGAATCCAAAGAGCAAAATAATTATAATAATAATTAAGGTTTCTGAGAAGAATTGCAATCTTTTTCCGATTTTAAAGACATTTCTACGTCCATTTGAATGATTCGTTTATGGTCTTACTGATCTTTAAAATATTTTAAAATATTTTCAAAAATCGAGGAGAAAATTTAATTTTGCAAAAACCTTCACTATTTTTTGCTCTTTCGGATGCAAAACACATTTAAATAAATAAAATAGCCAAGATATGTGGAGGTAAATCGAAATTCCTCAGTTACGTTCACACGAAATTTTAATGCCCCGTGGACGGGAGCCTTAATTTTACTAAAAGGTTACCATTTCACTTTTTACGTATCTGTCAATGCAAATTTATCCTCTCTCAACGAAAATTAGCTGTAATGAATACTAATAAATCCATAAAACAGCGAGAAAAGACAGCATTCGATATTTTAATAATCAGAAGAAACTTCTTTTCTTGTTTAATTGTATAGCTAACGAGACCGATTTTTACTTTTAAGACTTTACTTATTCTCCTAGAATCCATACAATTTCTTCGGCAGCTCCCTAAGATTTGATCACTTAATTTTAGCTCAGTAATATTAAATGTTTAAGCTATGAATTATAAGCATATTTAAACTGCATCAATATTGATTTGGGACATAGAATAACTTGTTTTGTTTTATTTCTGATCCTGTTGGGAGAAGTTATATTTAATTATGCCGTTAGAGACATATTGAAACATTTTTAATTGAATTGCTCTTAGACTTACGCCAATTTATAGTTAATAGATTTGGGGGGAAAACCATATTTTTGTATATTATTTTTAAACTCAAAGTTAAATTTTTTGTTTTTGTTTTGTTGTAACGGAAGATTGTCTTTTCTTATTTCCGCAGCTCCTTATTTTCCTGCGGCAACAGCGGTAACCATTCATATAAGTAGGAGGAAAAGTCTTCATCATTGAAGAAGAAAATCAAAGAGCAACAACTCTTGATAATTCGATATTGGGAGGGGGGAAAGGGGAAGATTCTAGTCGGATGATGAATATACTTTCCCTTTGAAATACTTGTGTAGCTTTCGGCATTCCATTATCGATTTCTTTGAAGTCCACTGAAAAAAAATGATCCCTAGAGAAAATTTCTTATCGGTATATAACTGCTGGTTTGAAGCGTTATTTTTTGACGATACAAACATTCTTTTTCTTTAAAAGTATATTTGCTCATAGATCAATAAAAAAAAAAAGATGTTTTGTTGATGCCTAACGACTAGTAAGGTATTGTTTTGAGCACGTCTCACACAAAACAAATGCTTTTATAAAAAGAATGAAGTTATCTGGAGATACCGGAAAAAATAGTCTCAGGCGAGATTTGGTAAGAACAAACACAAAAGATATTTTTGTTTTATCTGCTGTAATAAAAGAGAACAGAAACGAAGAATTAGAGGTACAAGAGATGTAAAGTTTAAGTTTTGAGGTGATTAAAACATAGAAATTCTTAAAACTTTAAAATGTTCTGGAAACAAAGTAATTGATTAATTGCTGGGCCGTTCACAAATTCTGCGTTAAATAGGCTGTTTTAAGTTAGGTTATGCTGAATATTTTGAGTGAAATTACGGGTAGTTACTGAACCAACCTATGACTGAAGACCAGAGCGTTTTGTTAAAATTCCGTGTCATCTAATAGTATTTTATATTTACAATTCTTAAAAGTATATTCAATAAATTATAACCTTGTATATTGTTGCTAAAAATTCCTCAATAGAGTTTAATAGGAACCACTGCAGAAAACAAATCTGAACTTTGTAGGAATTTAATGAATATAATTTTATTTGATATTCCATTCATATATATATATATATATATATATATATATGTGTGTGTGTGTGTGTGTGTGTAATGACTTCCACTTAAATTATTCTTTAATCTCCTAATTTATCCAATACTTTAACTATCACAGTAGGAGTTCATCTTTATTATCTGATACAAATACTTTTCAGCTTTTGAGTACTTACAGGCTCTTGAATTTGCTCCTGTCAACATGCTCACACATACCAGCAAGCACACGCGACACAAGGAATTATGTATATATATATTATATATATATATATATATATATATATATATATATATATATAAATATTATTATAAAATATATATATATAGTATATATATATATGTATGCATGAATCATACAGATAAGTATATATCAAAAATAACCAATTAACAATATTAAAAAAAAAATACACCCCATCACAATAACAATATAAATATATATATATCAAATAAGTTCACTTTTTATGACTAAAAAGCGAAACTTGTTGTTTGATAACATCTCAAAGTATAACTACAAGTTCTAGAATAATTCTGACTAGCAGTTTAAAATAAAATAAAATAAAAAATTATTATTTTGAATAGAAAGCGCGTGTTTATTTATGGGAAACTTCATTAAATGTGACATATCTCTGATTTATAAGACAGGATCTTAATGTAGCATGTCGGGTGGTCATACACCATTAAATTTAGGTGTTTTAGTTAGCCCGAAAGCGGAATAAATTATTCATTCATTTATTATTGTTTCTCCTATTCGAAGTTCAGAAAATATATAGCAGGATTTTTATATTATGCCTTTTCTTAATGGAGTTTATGGTCGTTAAACTCCATACATATATTTATAGTAAGTAATGACACTGATATATATTTTTGTTATACACGTCAGTAACGTATTTTCTTTTTTTGTTCAAATATATCTTAAAGTACTGGAATTTATTCAACAAAATTAATTTGTTTGTATTAACGTTGCATTTGAGAAACTATTGGCTACGAATCAAATGGCGAGACGACATCTCGAGATGACTTTCTCTTCATTTATCAACACCACATCTCGTAAAAACCGCTTATTGGAATGAAAGCTGCCTTCACTGATTAACAGAACCAAATCTTAAAACATGTTCTGAAACAGAAAATTATATTTAGGTAATTTTGATTGATTATAAAACACTTACGTCACAGAACTGAATAAAGCGTCACATGTAATCATCCAATGCGCCAGGTATAGTGAAAGCGTCACGGTTTGGCCACCTCTGATGTAAGCATGCGTTGTGAGGAGGAGCAACTAAGGTGAATATGAAGGTGTAAAAGTCTACACCATCGGGGAAAACAAAGACAATAAACGTAATTTTAAAATAGGACTAAGTATATGTCTCACAGAAAATTTATTTCACATTGTATATATTTTCCTTCTATAATATAATGAATTGTATTGTTTTGGACATCTAATTAAATGTTATTTAGCACAAGCAGTCTATAAGGGTACTTTTTATATTTCTTTGCAAGCATTGTACTATAATGATTTACAAAGCGAGGCATTAAGTAAATTTGCTGAATGGATTTGGACAAATTATCCTCCTCGAGTATTTATTTTAAACAAGACATACTTTTTTAAAATGAAATTATGATTTATTATTTTTGATTTTTCGAAATATTGTACTTTGACTTATTTGTAATATACGTGTAATATTTATAGTTTATTATTCATAAAAATTAAAAGAAAAATAATTGCACTCTAGTATTAAAATTATACGACACTTAAATTGGTATAAACTTTCAAATTTTACTTCGCTGTTCAAATTCACGCAGAAAGAATCGAAAACTTACTATCTTGTAGTTGATTTTTAAATTACTTTGGTGTGTCTATCTCCTACTCCCCCCTCACTGTTATTTTTTGGTGTCTATAAATTTTTTGCCACCCTCTACTTCTAACTCACAATCTTAAGGTGTCTTAAGATATTAAAATCACTCTTTTATCGCACGACACTCTTAGGGAAAAAATGGAACTTAAATTCACACAATATTTGCCTCGAAATTTATTGTCTTATCGCTAGGCTCAATTGAAGACAAAATTATCCTAGATATTTTTAAAGGTAAGTTCTGAGAAGTATTTGGTTAATTTAAGCACTTTCTGGTGAGTTATACATTGATGACTTGTATAAGGGATACTCGACTAACATAATTGAGATATAACGTGGTTTTAAATTGATTATAATAAAATGAAGCTAAATTGGAAAGTAATATTTGAAAACCGATCTTCATAATTCTTGTTGCATTTGAAACGTATATTTATCCTTTATGTAATGCATTATTCACCTTTTGATATAGTCTCTCTCCCTTTCCACGCACTTGCGCCCACAAGAGATAAGTCTAGCAAATCCGTCGATTAAGAGTTCTGGTGGTTTTTGTCGATATCAGGCTTGAATGATAGCTTTCACTTCGTCGTCGGAAAGAAAGTGATGTCCCTGAAGATATTTCAGCATCTCTTGAAAGAAGTGAAAGTCACAAGATATAAGGTGAGGTGCAACGGTGACTCGCTGCTTGAATCTCATCTCTACATGGTTCACCATCTCATGAGCTCTGAGGTATACCAGCGGCACCTGGGAACAAAGAAAAGAAATGCATTACAAATGGAAACATGCAAATTTTAGGTACCAACAAGAATTCTGAAAATCGTATAGCAAATAAAAAAATTAGGTCCAGGAGATATTAGTTTTCGTTCAAGCCTCGTATAGTGAGGTTTGATTTTGTTATACAACGATCTGTGTAAATTTTATGTTGTATCTTTTCATACATTTTTGTTTGGTAGCAAAAAAGTTGTTTTCACCCAGTAAGTAATGTGTGTACAAATAATAAATGTTTACATGGTGCAGAAATCACCATTATTTATGTGTTAGACTGCAAGGAACAAAAATTTTAAACCAAGGGAATGTCTTGGTCACGGAAACGAAAAATCTAACATTGCAATTTGTATGCGTGTTTTGTGGCCATAGTATCCTAATGGTCATGGTCGCGAACTTACGACCGACATTGTTTCGTTGAATCACTTATTCGAGTTTTGATATCACTAAAGATCCTTTGCGTCACGGAGCTGATGCAAGAAAAGTCTGGTCCAGGTTCCAAGTCCTCTCGATGGGGTCGTTTGGAAGTTATGAGTAGGGAGATCTTAACCAGTAGGAAAACAGCTTTCTATGTCTGAATTACTCTCTCTCAATAAAACTAACCAGGATAATCCTAAGCAAGATATTTATTCGATTATTAAATAACTCCGTAGCTTTTTCAGTATCTTTTCGAATTTATTAGAAATAACAAGATGTCCTAGATTGAAAACGCTTTTGAAAAACTTGAAATCTTTTATCAGGACTTATGGTCATCTTCGTATCCCGGAAAATGAATATTTATTAAATTTTAGAGTCAGATTGCTCTCAAACCAAACGTTATGATTTTAATAATTTATTTTTTTCCCAGTTAATTCTCACTTCTTAAAAACTCAATCTCTTGAAAATTCATAGTTGAAAAATATAACTTTGCAATTTTTAAAGTACATGGTACAATCCAACAACCAATAGGTATTCAGCTCTGACTCACCCACCCCACCTTATAACAAGCAATTTTAATTTTAGTTTTTCTAGATCTTGTTTAAAATTATATTTTTGTGGTATTCTAATACCACTGTTTCCGATTTTAAAGTCTTTTTTAATAACTACTTTAATTTTTAAAGAGCACAGCAGATTAAAATGATAATTTTTAATAACTTAGTTAATTCATGGGTAAGATACAGGCTGAAGTCAAGCTTAAAAGTCCATCTAGATACGAAGATTAAAAGCCGGAAGACCTAAGCTCTTCAAAAAACAATTCAACTTAGAAGAGTCAGCTCAGGTGTCGTCACTAGACTAAGGCTCGAAATTGCAAATGCTTTGCCAGTAGTCCTCATGTTGCTTCTCAATGCGATGTTAAAAAACAATCACAATCATTAGCTCACGAAGAATCTATCGTTTCAATTACAAATGAACTACGGTTAGCTTTTGTATGCGGTCTTCTAAAAAAACAGTTATTTACTGGATTAAAAAAAATTCTTGCAGGATTATTTTAAATCTCTATAATAATACATAAAGTTCATGATTTTTATTAAAAAATATTACTCTTAAGTAGAATAAAATGAGATTCATAAAAATTTAGTATTGAAAGATGCGCTTAATACAAAAGATATTGATTCTTATGTTCACATGATTTTAAACTGGATCTAAAATCCTTTGTTCACACATCATTAAAAACGAAATAGTTGAGGTAAAATATTTCAGCTGGAAAAATAAATCTCCCGATAGAAAAAAAAAATCACAATAGAATTCGTAAAATTTATTCTAAAAAAATATTAAAATAATATTGAATTACTTTTCAAACGTGTCTCGAAGGGCAGTACTTAAATTTCAAATCTTTTATACCTCCACCTTTACGAAAATTCATTTCTTTATGAAAGAAAAGATTTTTTTTGTTACCACCATCGTTTTTGTTATCACATTTCAGAATAATACAAACTCGGATCTGGTGAAATATATTGAATATTTATTTTTATCAAAATGAAAATGTAAATGAGCTTATGAATGTAAATTTTGACATGATATTCAAACCGAGCAGCGAGAATTCGCGTTTTTGAGCAATTTCATCGACTTTTATTTTGCGAAAATGAATATTTAGAGATGTTTCTGGTTTCAATTCGCGCGAGTATTTTCCAAAATAAATATTACAATGCTCTTTTTATGAAATATCAAACAATGCCTGCTTAATAAAGACAAAATAAGGTAAGGAAAATTTATACTAATGAAAGGGAAATATATTTATTCTCTCTATACAAAAAGAAACTTAAATTATCCATATATGTAAGTAATAATATTGATTTTTGTGAAAATATTCACGAAAAGAAATATTTGAATACCTTTAAATGAAATAATAATTAATAAAAGCAAAGTAATTTAAAACAAATTTTTAATTAAAGGAAATATATTACTTCATATATAAAAAGAAATTTTAATTCTTACATATATGACCAATAATATTTATTTTTGAGAAAATATGTTCAAGTAAAATTAATAAAAGTTAAGAAATTTAATTTGAAACAATTTTTTTTAATTAGGGAGAAATATATTTATTAGTACACATAAAGAAAAAATTGTATTTTCATTTGTATTTTTAATCATATTTATTTATACGAAAATATGTTCAAAAATGAATATTTTAGCGAATTTTTATGAACTAACAAACGAAATATAAATTAAACAATCTTTAATTTTTTTTAACCAAAAGGAAATATATTCGCTGCATAAATGAAAAGAAATTATAATTTTTATTTATAAAACTATTATATTTATTAAATACAGTTCGATTTCATATCGATAATATGCAATTGTGTACAGTCAAAATCAAGAAATTTCTTTCAAATTTTGGCTTGAATATTAAAATAGTGATTTTAGTTTAGCGGAGTCTTATGTTCTCCTTTAAATGCATATTTAATTAATGGGAACTCACCATTAGAAAGTTCCTTTGTAAAATACAGAAATAATTTGCTATTGCTATTTTTTCATTTTAAAAAAATCTCTCTTGTCGGTTTCATATAAAATCTTGCATTTCTTATTTTAAAAAAATAGACTCCATGAACTACACACGTGGCATACAAAGGAAAATTTAATCAATATAAAAGCTAAAATATTTTAAGTTAAATAATTAATTAATGTGACAAAATATTATATACTAATAGAATTATGTATAAATAACTCAGTATATATATTTTTTATAACATATGCAAATGAAATTTAGCAAAAAATTAGATTATACGGAATTCTATAAATGAAGGAAGTGGATTGTCACACATTTCTCCAGTTTTTTTTAGGAAGTAAAAACCTTGCATTATAAAAGAAAAAAAAAAAAAAAAAAAAAAAATGCTGAAAAAAATATACACGTCTTAAGTCTCCTGAAATGAATAGTTGTAACATTTCCAAGACTGACATATCCACAGATGGAATCGGTTTAAATATTTCGCAAATTGTTATTTCCCGATATGATATGGATAATATTAAAATTTGTGAAGAAGAAAGAATATGATTCTAGTTTTTTGTTGATTACCGATACATTTAGTGTAACCAAGTTTGCTTGAAGAAATGTATTCCTCTCATTCTCCATGAAAATAATATTACTGTTAAAAATACATTTAAATTAACATTTTGCAATCTATGTATGAACCTTCAGTAAGAAAAGCCAGTTCTTCAACCACTATAAATTCCACATGAACATAATAAAATACCATTTCAATATCTGTTGAATCTTTAATCAAATTCGCAATCTGAAATCTGATTTATCTGTTTTAAGTTTTCAATTTTAATAAATGAACCTGATATAACACAAACTGAGAGAGAATTCGAAGCACTTATAATTTTTAAAACTATTAAAAATATTACAATAGACTTGGTATCAACAGCTAGAGAAAGGCATAAATATTCCTGGATAACAATAAAATTTAATGTCTGGCCAAGAGCCTAAGAGATAATAGATTTAAAAATTAAATATAATTTATTTTGATAAATCGTCAAGCGTTCTGATGAGTAAAGCATGAGGATTTTTATCAAATTATCAATTACTCGTCATAACAAATCAGTGAAGAAAGGAATAAACAAATCATCTAACACAGTAAAGGTCATTTGTAATGTGTATTCCATCAAAAAATAATAACAATCGTATTTACCTATTTTTTGCATGATTGTTGCAATGACTTCAAACGATATAATAAAATGATAACCACGAATAGCCGAACGAAATTTTTAAGCGTGTAGTACAGAGAATTAATTTGCAATAAACGTTGCTCTTAACGAATAAATGCATTGGAAATATTACTAAATATGGTACTTCTCTATTTCGCCGGCGCAAGCGATATTGTCGCCAAACGGAATTAAATGTATATTGTGTGTTGTCGCCAATAAAATCTGCTTGACGAGATTTGCACCAGCGAAATGGAAAAGTTCCTTAAATATTTGTACATGTTTCATTTCGAAATATATTCCATCGAAATAAATTTGCTAGAAATATAATGCAAAAATTAATGCTTAATATATTTTCAATTTTGCTGGAGCAAGCGATAAAGTCACTAAAAATTATACAGCAGGCGCCAAAACGAAAATGTGTATAATGCGTGTTGTCGCCAATAAAGTTTGCTTGGCGCCGGTGAAATGGAAAAGTACCATATATTTTTACTTCAATTAGGATAAACTTGCATATAAAGAGCTTTGTTTAAAGGGAAAATGAATCCATACATTTGTAACGTATATTTATTTTACTTCTGTCTCATATACGTTTTTTTTTTTTTGAAAAAATCCGAGAAAAAAATAAATTATTCATAAAAACTTGCTGGAGGGACAATTTGTGTACAACGACCTCGAGCTGTTTCCTTTAACTAGGATGAAAAACGTCTTTAATCAATAATTTTTTAAAATTTTATTTTAAAGTCATTGCAGGTAATTTAAACTTAAAGAATTTTAAGAATACATATTTAAAATATATTTAAAAATGCGTGTTTGAAACAGCTGTTTGAAAGTTTTTTCCAACATCATACTTTTCTGAACTCAGTATTTCACTTTATTATATTTAATGTTTCACATGTAAAATTAAACTGAAGCACTTGAAGTTAATTTCCCTGAACGCCATCTATGAAATATGGATTCCCTTACACGATGGAGGATGTAATGCTTTGAAATCAATAATTATCATCCAATAATTGAACATCTCTAGTTTAAATGTAGATATGATGCAGACAACCTTTTAGCAATTAGCGGCTAATAGAAACCAGTTTGAAATTTAAATTGCTATCTATTGATCTGTAATAAATCTTAGAGGCAATGCAGGGATGCATCCCTGGCTATCAGAGATGATAGAAAAATGAATTTATAAAATGAAGTAATTTTTATACTTCTCACATAGATACTAACAATTTAATTGAAAGAAAAGACTTAAAATATAAAATAATAATTTGTTTGGTTTGAATTAACTTTGTTATAGATAAAAGGCTCTAATACAGAGGTCGATGGGAATGAACGACATAAAATCAACTCATCGTCTTGGTTGCAGTAGACAATAACTTTGATCTTGAATTTTAAATCCTTTCATTAATGTTTCTTATAAATTACAACACTGAGTTTGGGACATCACTAGCTCCTATTGAAGATAAACAACAACAGTTTTCACATAGAGATGTTCAATAAAATAAAATTTTTGATTTGAAGTTTTCATACATTAAAGGTATTTATGTATTATTGCTTGGAATATATTATAGTATATGTATTGAGATTTTGGTAGCGAGATAAAACTCGTATATTAGAACAGAAAACATTTTTTTTACAATGAAAAACGTTTTAATTTTTAAAAGCTATTGATTCTTCATAATTTATATGACTTGCATTTTCTTGCATTTATCAAGATACAGGTCGAGCAGAAACAGTCCATCCTGATGTGACTTTATTTGATTACAAAGACGTCCACAGAAAGTGTAAACATGTGTTGTTACAATCAGAAGTATCATTTGAACCAGTGATCTTGTATAGCAATTTGTTTATAATTTATCTTTATTTAGAGATAATGAAATGCTTAAATACGGTATAAATGTTTTAATCTATTTATAGCATTACATATATATCCAGTACTAGTTAACTGAAACATTATATATATAGTCAGTCACAAAAATCAACATACACCTATTAAATTCACGAGATTTAAATAACTATAAACATTTTTAAATAATTAAATGTACATGAAACATATTTCATAAGCTAAACAATATTTTATACAAGCTGATAAAAACCAAATTTCCTTTACAGAATATGTAATAAACTATAAAATTCAATTAAAAAAATTTATATGCAGAAGGTGCTAGTGTGGAACTTCACATGATTTCATTCTTCTGCAAGCTGGAACGAAACAGCATTCCACCTCATTATTGAAAAATGAATTTTGAGAATGCTTTGAGCAATTTGCATTGTTACTGTTCTAGTTAAAATGTCTCGAACGAAAGGAAATTTGACTCCACATTCAGAATTTGTTAATTAAGTTAATGAGAAATAAAAAAAAATCGTTGAAACTGGAATCGATCCAATTCTCTTACTATTTTAAGAAACTCGTAAAAACTGGACATATTTTTAACAAATCTCATAGTTAACGGCAAACAATTTTGAATGATCGAGATGCCTGATCAGTGATGAGAGAAATACCCGAGGTTATAAATCCGAAAATACCCCTCCTCTTTTAATAGAACATGTGTCTGTTACAGCTATTAAGAGAGCTTACATAGAAACAGTTCGAAGAATAGTCCGATCTGAAATATTTCTTGACAAAAATCCGCCATTTACATACATCATTTACATACAAGAAATTAAAGAAAAAATACTTAACTTTGCTAATGAGTATATCTTAGAAGATTTTGATATTTGGAAAACGATCCTTTTCACCGATGAGAGCAAATATAATTTTTTCGAAAGTGATAAACGTAGAAAAATTTGGCGGCGCTGAAATGAAAACTAATAAATGTCGTTCTTGTAGAGAAGTATGTTGGAAGAGGAGTCATGATTTAAGGGTCAATGTAGGATGCTGGTGTCGGAAATTAACCAGTATTGAAGGTATAATTTATCGTTTCAAATACTTGAAGATTTTGCGAAGTAAAGTGGAGGCACGTGTTGACAGTTCACAGTTTGGAAACCATTGAATATTTTAACGTGATTCAACAACTTTTCTTGGCTAACTGATGAAATCTCTGAAAATGAAGAGAAACTTTGCAGGGAAGAGTCATCAGCAGTTCGTAACAAAAAATATGATATATATATATATATATATATACTGAAAATTTATGAAAAAATAATTTAAAATATTTAAAAAGACAAAAATCCAGAAAGAAATGTAACAATGAAAGAAAAATAAAGGAAAATATGGAACCCAGCAAGTCAAAAAGCAATATCGGGCTGAGGACCGATTAAGCGGGGTTAAACTAGTTTAATGGTACCAACCTTCCCCCTTTGCGACTTGGTAGGCTGAATTAGGAAATCCAAATTGCAAAAGAGTTCATGATTAAAAGATGCAAACAAATTCAGCTATAAAATCTACAAAAATAAAATCTATAATTCCTGGTAGGCTGAATTGGGAAATCCAAATTACAAAAGAGTTCAATGATTAAAAAATGCAAAAAATTTCAACGATAAAATTTACAAAATAAAATCTATCATTCTAAAAATTATCAACAGATCAAAATATAAAAATTACTTACAAAATTCAAAGAAATGAAGATTCAAATATGTGAGTAGTAAGACGGAATTTTCTTTAAGCTTCAAGATGTATATCACATACTCAAAATGAAAAAATATAACACATCATCACCATATAAATTGAAAAAAGATTTAAATCATTGTTTGATTGGTAATAAAATGTAAAAGGATGCAAACAATTGGTTGGTAATAAGTTGTATGGTAAAGGAGTATAACGGTCCAGAGAGTGAGTAAAAATGTAAGCTGTGTAAATGTAAATAAATAAATTCTTCACGGCTAGACCACTAACAAGCCGACTTTGTGGACCTATTGTTGTGTGGTGGATTTGAAATTGGATCACGATTCGCAAAGATGTTTAATATATTTGTGATGTATATAAGTATTTAAGAAATTTATTGGATAATCATGATCCAAACAGTTGTTGAAGAATTTTTTAATGTTATTAAATTTGTCTATTTTATGTGTGGTTAATTTGTTATTACGTAATAAAAAGCCCAATAAAATATTCCTATAAATGGATCTGTGTAGATTACTGTTCCAAAAAGGTATTTTAATTACATGGAATTTGAATCTCTCTCTTTTATCAAAAATATTACTAATAAGTCTATTGTCAACTATTTGCA
Source organism: Nephila pilipes (assembly GCA_019974015.1). Taxonomy (NCBI): domain Eukaryota; kingdom Metazoa; phylum Arthropoda; class Arachnida; order Araneae; family Nephilidae; genus Nephila; species Nephila pilipes. Next base: position 496,422 of record BMAW01118488.1, read on the forward strand.
TATCGAGATCTAAAAATTCTCCTGTATTTGAATTAAGATTAGTTTTTAATAATTTGAGGTAATTAGGGTAAAATGAAATATTTGGTTTAAAATCCTCAGTTTTACCTAAAATAATTAGATCATCTATGTAACGAAAAAGAAAGTAAGAATCATTGTCAATCTGTTTTAATTCATAAAAATGTAAATAAAAATTGGCCAGACAATTACTAGCTGGACCTCCCTGAGGGAGACCCTGAATTTGTTTATAGAGATTCTGACCAAAAACTATAAAATTCTCTTGTAATACAAGTTTAACGAGAGTATTGAATTTTTCCTGTTTTATTGTTTGATTAAAATGATATTTATTGTATAAAATTGCAAGAACCTTAATTAAATCTTGAATATCTATTGAGTTAAAAAGGTCTTCAAAATCATATCCATGTATAGAGCATACCTCTTGTTCCTTCATGTTTTTGACAATTTCAAAACTATTTTTAATAATAGCGGTATTTTCAATATTTTCAATAGATTTTTGAAGAATGGATTGAAGAAGTTTGCCAGATTTAATGATATAGGTGTTATATCCATTCGTAATACTTCGAAATTTTACAGGATTTTTGTGAAATTTTGGCGTTAAGAAAATATATGGAAATTTAATGTTTGTAAGGTGTAAGCCCACCTTCTTATTGAATGCCAAAAGACGATTTTTTATTTCTCTGTTACTATATTTGGATAACTGGAAAGCATTA
>BMAW01118494.1:0-35827 GCA_019974015.1 Nephila pilipes
TTCTACACTATAATCGCTTCTACACTATAATCGCTTCCAAATTAATCTACATCCTTTTGTATAATTTTAGAGTAAATGGAATCACATGAATGAGTCCGTCTACTCTGACCTAACTTCAGATTCATGTTTAATACTGCCGAGAATTATAACACAGAAAAGGCGTTGTGATATCACAGCCGTTCTTGAAGAGTGTGATGGAATTTCAATGCGATGCTTTTCTAAAACAATTTGTGAAAATAGAAGGTGAAGTTCAAATAGACTGAATTCGTAACTGGAAGAATAGTGCAATCTATTGGATAAAACATTAAATAAGACCAATGGGAGGAACATGCTGTGTTGGCCCCTGGTGAAAAAATTAGAACTATATCACAAAACCATTTATTCTTAGAAAAGAAATTTACTCTATAATATAACTACCACTAAGATATAATATGAAAAACCGATATAAGAATTGGGATTGAAAAATAAATTTCTAGATTCACTCTCATCATATCTCTGGAAAGGATCTCGATTTTTTTATCTTGATCCGAGTATAAACAAGAAGTATGTTTTCCTTTACGTAATAATTATTTGTTTTCTTTTTTCGTATAGTAATTATACCCTGATATACCTTTAGAGAATGAAAGAAGAAAATGTATTATTTTTTTTAAGTAAGGCCTATTTAATTTATATAATTAACTTTCCTTTAAACCTACAGATTGTGTCGTTTTGAATTGACTTTCTTTTACATCTAATCTAAGCTCCTCTAGAATATGGCAAATATGCTTGGGCTTAATGAAATTGCTTGGTTGTTTAGATAACTGGTTTGTCTAGATATTTTAAAATATGTGCAAATATTTCGGATGTTATGAATGGAGAGCAATTAAATAGTAAAATTAGAACGAAATGAAACGAAACTATTCATACACTGATAGAAAATTTAAAATTTGTTTTGCGGGCCAAAAAAAAAAAACCAAGGTAAGTTACAAAAGTAAGATACAAAACTATTCTCGAAACAGTAAATACTGTTAAGTCGAATTAAATCGGGCCGAGTGTGGTCGAAAAGATTGTAAGACTGAGAATAAGACTGGAGAATTGCAAAATTCTATAAAATAAACTAATTTACATGGAATTATTTACTCTGAAAACACAAAAACTGATAAACAATTACAAAATACAGATGTTGACAAAAATATTTGCGCATCAAGAAAGAGTTATCCAAACGAAAAAACGAAATTTTACATACACAAGTACAGCGTTAATGCAAGTATGTCTTTAAAAATTAGTAAAAAATTAATATTTCTGTTAGGAAAAATTACAAATGAACACTAGTTTCTTTCTCTGTTATGACAACTTTAGCCGATATACATCATGTGACACGGTATGGTATTGAGGTTACCCAGTCCCGAATGATGTCCTGTAATTGATTGAGACGTTCATCGCGGGACCTCCACATAAGCACACGAATGTCAACAATGTCGAAATCGAATTATAAATCGTTGCTAAATGCAGCCTGATTCCAATCAGTTATAGTCGAATCCCTTCGTGCACGACGCCACTTGAAATGAAGGCGACGTTGAATGTGTGTAAATAGCATTACCACTAATGAGTAACACGTTAGGAACTGTCCTTCAGTCGGGTTGCTTGCGATGGTACAGATTAGAAAAGAGGCCTATATTAAACATTTAGTTAGAGTATGGTTAATGGAAGAAAAGACAGTTGGCGATATGCGTACTTGACATATGATGGAACCTTCTTATCGTCTATTGGTCGGGCGTGGTCATTCTGAACCAGTTCGCCTGGTAACCGACTTTTCACTTGTCTGCTGGTCAAAACTTCTCCTCAAATTAAAGTCACAACGGCCTAATGGCGGTTTAATTTCTAATCTGACCACACGGTTTTAATCCTTTCGCAACCGGAGGGAGAAAAAAGAAGTGCTTCTCTGGTCCCACGGCTTTTTACCTCAGAGTGTCTCGCTGTGCCCAGAGGATTTTAGATATCAAGACTAATTCTCAAAAAAAATCCTCTAAGATTGGCTGATTATTAAAATATTTTGGTAATTACATATATTATTTAAAATGCATTAAACTTAACATATACAAAATAAGAAAAAAAAATTAATCGAATATTTTATACATAAAATTAAATTAAAAATCATACTTTTAAGAAGATACAAAATATATTTACATATGTTACAAACATTTCATGATTTAATCATGCACTATTATGTGGAATATATCGATATGAAAGATAATTTTTATATTGCTGAATAGTATATTTATAAAAAAAAACATTCAATGTATAGTACAACATCACATGTCTTGTACACATATGTTGACGCTTTACGCAAGAATTTGAGCAAAGTGGACATATAAATCTCTTTTTCTTAATTTATTGTCTATGTACAGATTTGGAATATTTTCGATAACATTACTGTAAGATTCATTCATTATTTTGCAAATCTAAGGTTCAGATAAATATCTTCTTTTCGTCATCAATGTCGCTACAAATTAAACCCGACTGAATGAAGCGAACAGCTGAGAACTTCTGCCACCAAAAGCCCTAACCCCCATAAAGGATCATAAATTCTCCTTCGCATTTCTAAGAAGCAATCAAGAAGGAAAAAAGCAAACCGAAAACATGTACACTTTTTAAATCATGTCATTACAATTAATGAGTCACACCGCAGCACGTGCTTTTAACAATTACAACCTCCTGGTAGGCAGAAGTGAAATTCACACCCTTATCACCAAATTCAACATTCCGAATAAGCTATTTATATAGATTTCATGGTATTGTAACTCCTTATAATAACATTAAAAATTCAAAAAAAAAAAAAAACTTTCTCATCAAGCGTACCTTTAGTGATACGTTGGGCCGTAGAAGACACTCACGGAGCGTACGACCGGGATACGCTGGACACAGGAGACCCAACACGAGCGTATCGTCTGTGAAACGCTGGGAGCGAACGGGTTAATCATACTCAAGATTCTTCCCCTTTTAATCTCTCACGTCTACCTTTATTATTCCCTTATTCGTAATAATGGCATCTATAGTTGCCATATCTATAGTTGAAAAGATTAAATATACACAAATAAGCTCTGGTTTCCGGTTTCGTAATCCGAGGTGAACGAAGTTAAATGCGCTGTGTTGGCATTGAGCAATGGGACATTTTAAAATAATTTCTTAATAACTGTACTCAGAGATGCCGCGTCAAACTTTTTTTTGTGAATGTTGAATACAAAAATTTTAAGAAATTCAAAAGTTAGATCGCTGGCTCTAAAACCTTCTACAGAGCGTATTTTACCATTATTTTAACCTCTCCGTTCATTTGATTTTAAGTTTAGACAAATGTCCAATCATTCTTGAAAGTTTTTTCAATAATCAAAAAGCGGAGATATTAATGTCTTTTGCTCTTAATCAGAAATTTGTTTTCCACAAAACGATTCAAAAGATAGAAGGTGAACATTTTTTTAACTTCAGATATAAATCTTATTTTGAACAATTTTGTCTTTCAATGTAAATCACGATTTCAAGAAAGAAATTTTTCTTTTAATAATAAAAAGGAAATTTTGTCAAACTTAGAGGATCATATCCGGGCAAAACGGAAAAGTGCACCAAAGAAGTGCAGAGCTTTACCAATCATTTTCCCCATATGTCGAAAAATAGGCTGAAACAAGTATAACAAGAAATAACGATTTTCAATGAGGATTCTTGACTTTTTCGCATGTAAATTGAGCATGTATTAAATATTATGTTGAGTTCTTACCGAAAGAAATGCCTGATATTAAATTTCATGACAATTATGTGTTTGAAGAAATTAGAAAACAGGATGTATATTTAAGTTTTCATAAATAAGATCAATGAAAAAAGCAATATGTTGAAATTTATAAAAGATGGGTAGAAATATATAACCAATTCAAAAATAAACACATTTCATATGAAAATTTAGTTATTCTTGTCGAATTTACGTTGTGTTGCCCTAGAACTAATGGAGTAGTTGAAAAACTATTTATTCATTTTTAATTATTTTCGGAAAAACTTTTAATTCATTTTTAATTATTTATTATAATTAAAAGGGATGTTAGTATAATTAGCGTATTTTTGTTTGAATTCATAGAATTTTGATTTATTTACTCTGCATTTTCTTATTAATATTTTCGCCTACCTTTTTGTTGTAAAACTATACATTATCCTCAGTATTAAATCGGAGGAGAAATAAAGATATATGTATAAATTAAGATATTTCTATATGTAAATCATTTGCAATTAATTAACATTCTCATATGAGTAAAACATATAATCTAGATGAAAATATATTTTATTTCTGAGACTAAAAAATAAATCATATTCCACTTATAAGTTTCAAGAGAAATTATGAGTTAAAATAAATATCATATGTAATAATCTATGCTGATATCAGCACTTCAAAAATTTATGATTTTTTCTCAATTGAATACCATTCCAAAAATTATCACTAAGTAGAACTAAAGTTATAACTAATAGACTATATTTTCATCGTGTGTCATCTAAAGTGTGTGAGAGTATTTGTCACGACCCCATAGTATTACATCCACAGGATATTGTGAATATCTATTGTGTGGTAAGTATGTTTATGCCTATAAATGGCGCTGTTACCTTTCTTACAAGTAAGATAAGAAATTTGTAGATAGTATACACAGGATTGTTCTATAAAGATGTTGCATGAGATATGGCGCTCTTAATTTCACTCTTAATCTGGAGTTAATGTCCTTTCCACTAACAATAAATTGGTTGGCGTTAGTACATACATGTTTGTTGTCAGGTGCGGAATAAATTGTCGATCCACGCGTTTGAAGGGGAGAAAATGTTTTTTTGAACGAAGTATTGTGTGAGTAGAGATTTTGAGAGAATTTCTTATTACTATACCTTTTTGTTGTTTTGTAAGTGTTGCTTGATAATCTGAGTTAAATGATATTAATTAAAATGGTAGATAATTTGTGTTAAGTAGTATTGTGTTCTATAACTGAAAATTTGTGTTAATAATTTTTTTGCTCTTTACGTTGATAACGTGAATTTAATAATATTGTGTACTGCGATTTGAGCTTAATAGTGTTATATTCTGTGTTAGTAAATTTGAGTTGAATAAAGTTGTGTTTTGTCATTCGTAACCTGAGTTTAATAGTGTTATTTTCTGTGATTGATAATTTGAATTGGATAGAGTTATGTGTTCTATGATGTGGGTGTAGTTCTTTTGGAATCGATTGTTTTTAGTGTTGATATTGTAAATTAATAGTTCCTATTTTTTGTGATGCAATAAGTCTTAAATCACTGAAAAAAAGATGAGTTGAAATATTCTAAGTGGAGCGAAAACAGTCGATTTAAAAAGCTTAGTAGAGGGTTCAGAAATCTACAAAAAAAATGCTGAATTCGTACAAAATATTGATATTGGCATTCTTGAAGAAAAGAAATTAAAAAGTGAGAGAGGAAAATCAGAAAATGAAATAAAATTACAATTAGAGAAATTATAATTACCTCAGTTAGAAGCAGAATTGCAATTAACTAATGCCACGAAGAAATTACCCGTAAAACAAAATACTTTGACCCTTAAGTGTAAATATTGAAAATTTAATTCAAAGTGTTAAACTTTAGGAATTGCTGTTCCCACTTAAGTAGAATCTTTCAATTTATTTTTATAGTCAATTGAAAGGACTTTTAGGACAAAAAAGGTACCAGAAGAGTTCAAAGTCGAAATCCTCATAAATATTTTAAGTGAAAGGATTAATAATTTATTCGTATATATGAGCGAAGAGGATATGAATGATTATAATAAGCTATACTGTATTATTTTGAAAGAATTCCAAACACCTCCTCAAGAGTATCTAAATTATTTTCGTTTTTCTCAAAATTTGCCTTCTGAGAATTATGTGCAATTCGCGTCAATGTTAAGGACACATTTTGACTACTATTGTCAGTAGATGAAAGTAAAGGATTTCAAACCACTATGTGCTCTTATAGTTTAAGGTAAGATTTTTAGTGAATTGGATCGTGAATTAAAGTCTCACATTGTAGTAAAACTAGGAGAAATAGGGTTTTAACCCCATATTATGGGAAGTGAATGTGATATTCATTTATCTTCTAAAGTTAATTGGAAACCAAAATCTTTTTGTTACGAAATCTTTTCAGGTAAGAATAATAAGAGAAGTGAGGTTAATTATGTAAATAAATATCTCAGTTATAATAATAGAAATATTTAAAATGTACATATGTCTGCAATGAAAAATCATAGATGTATTTTACGTAAAAATAATAAAAAATCATTCGCTAAACTCCTATAATGATTTTAAAAAAAAAATGTCTGTAAAGGAACGTGTTGAAATAGTTAAAAAGGATAATCTTTGTATCAAGTATTTTTCCTCTGAAATTAGCCTAAAGAGATGTAAATCACGAAATTGGTTACATGGAAAACCGCATCATCAATTAATTCATTTTCCAAGAAAGAAAAGAGAAAAAAATATCTCATGTATTGTAAACGTTCCCCTTACCGTCGAAAACGTCGTCTCTTTGGAACGACTCCCATAAATTCAACTTTTTTCCTCAGTCTCATATGGGTGTTTCTTTATTCCTAACACGCAGTGCACGTGCTGGCAGAATAGATGATAAAGAAAAAAATAAGCAAACTGGTAAGAATTTTATGCTACAATGGCTAAGAAAGTTATTGATGTACGAAATCCCTATCAAACAGACTCAAGTTAAAACCAATTAGAGAAGAAAGATTGTCAATTTTTTCATTCGGCTCAGCAAAGCCCATTGAGAAATCATACGCTATTGTAGTATTAAAATTAACGAATTGGTATATCTCTTGTCAATCTATTCATATTGAAGTATCAGTAACTTATAAAATTACTGCTGCGCCTGTTTCTGTCCTAAATGTTGAAGTGTAAAATATTATGCGATTTTGTGGACTAGTTTTGGCCAATTGTTGCGAAAGTTATATAAATATTGAAATATTATTAGAAGATGTTTTCTGGTAGATTATTGAAGCCACTTCTTTCCAAAGGATACGTCAGGGAAATACTTGTGTGCCAACGATATTCAGTTATGATTTTCTAGGAAGTCAGGAGGAATTTAATCTAGAGTTAAAAATACAGTATCAACGAATTTTTCTATAACTGCTTCAAATGCGAAGAAAATTCAAGGATTTAGGAATTAAGGATACTGGAGAGTTAAATGTAGTTGATAAATCCTTGATAGATCAATTTGTGAAAAATTTAAAATTGGTGAATTGTAGATACGAAACAGATTTAATGAGGAAATTTGGTTATGAAGAACTGTGTGTGTGGGAAACAATTATTTTTTTTAAATAAAAAGTGGGTTGATTAATTAAAAAAGAGGTTTTTCTAAAAAAAAAAAGATTGTATTTAGTGGTGTAACCCAACTGAAAATTGAAGTGAGTTTACCATTCCTAGGTATCGTTTTCTAGATTTTTAAAATCAGAAAGTCGAGGTGCATGTGTTTGGTAACGCTTCGCTAAGTGCTTGCGGAGCAGTGGTTTAATATAAATTCTGTAGAATTTGTTATGAATATAGATTATTTTTTACAATGTTGAAGAGCAGTGAAGTGCCGTTAAAGAAGTTAATCCTTTCTTGGTTGGAGTAGGTGGCTAAGGTGATAGGTGTTAGAGTTAGGAACGATCTTAAGAATATTTTCATGGATGAAATCGAAAAGTAAAAATTTTGTGGAACGATTCCTCTATTGCGTTTTTTTGGGTTAGGGAGAGTGAGAACTTGTCTAAACAGTTAGTCAAATGGTCGCAAGAGATAGGCAGAGTAGAAATACAAAGGGAGCAGAGGAAGGATCCTGTTAAAAAGTTTGGTAACACAGTTAGAGTTACATGAGCAGCTTTGTAATAAGTTTTCAGTTTGGAATAAGTTACAGAGAGTTATAGCCTGGCGTTTGAGGTTTATTAGCATTTCTAAAGGGGAAGATATTTTGACTCATTATTAAATGCAATTAAATTTAAAGTGTTGCTTGAGACTATAATTAAAGGAAGAAAAACTTTAATTTCACAATATTTACATATACACAAGCTTTCACTGGAATAAAAAGATGGTGTTCGTAACTCGTAATCAGGAAATGAGCTAATCAAATTATGTACTCCTGGAAGAATCTTCGCTTGAATATTAAAATTCACATTTCACTTGATGAGAATCGCCATTCCAATTTTGTGGTCAATCTGCTGGACTTAAGGTAGTTTTCTGCAGAATGTGCAGATATCTACACCATCCAGAATGACTGTGTTAGGACGTGGATCCATGAGAGATAAGAGATAAGAGGAAGTGTTACGGAAACAGAGTGATCTATAGTGTACTCAATCGAGTGAGGACTTACAAGTTAATGTGTCTGCTTATGCATTTTCAGTTGATGCCTGCATAAGAATATCCATTGCTTTTGCGAAACTACAGAAATTAAAGAGCTTTTTAGTACCAGATGATGGAATGTGTCCACATCGCTACATTAGCAAAAACGCTAGCATGCGCTTTGGTAAAACGATGAGACCTGTCCATAACTTGGTCAAACTTTCAGTGAACGATTAATTTTTTTTTTTTTTTTTATTAATTTATTTTTCGTTTGATATTTCACTGATATATGAAAATTTGTGTGCTATTGTATAATAATTCTATATGTTTTATTTTTAGTACTGTGCTAAGTTGTATTAGTAATTCGATTGATGACCTTGAGATGGAGGCCCAGTATGTTACGACACTCAAGGTATTGTGACTAACTATTGTGGTAAGAATGTTTACGCCTATAGATGGCACTGTTAACTTTCGTACAAGTAAGATAAGGAATTTGTAGATAGTGTACACAGTGTTGTTCAAAAAAGAAGTTGTATGCGACACAGTGCTTTTAATTTAACTCTTAATCTTAAGTTAATGTCATTCCCCACTAACAATAAATTGGTCGGAGTTGGTACATTCATAATTTATTATATAAATTTCTTTTATATATATATATATATATATATATATATATATAATCAATGATTCGAAAGAAATATTATTGAAAACAGCCATTCTAAGAGATCTGAACATTATATCTTTATATTTGTGTGACCAACATTTTAATGTATTTACGAAGAGAAAATAAAAACAGATAAAATGTATATAAAAATGAATAAAATCTATATATTGATAAATACGTGTGAAAATATAAACAGATGAGTTGAAATACAACCACATAAAAGATGAAGTGTATGGTTTCATGTTCATTCCACAGAAAACATACACTCCTGAAAAAAAAAAAAAAAATCAAAATATATGCTTTTATATAAAGTAAAATTTATGTGTTTCTATATACATCACTCATTTGTTTTATTGATTTTGTAGAATGTAAGGAAATCACCTTTGATATAAATCTTCATGATCATAAAAGTAATTGAAGTTAAAAGTATTTTTAACTTCAACTTTCTTTTTTGTAATATAGTCATTTATGTCACAACGGTGTAATGCTAGATATGAAGTGTTTTAAAGAATGTAACAACATTCTTTAAAACACTTCACGCGACATGAGAAGAAATAAATAAGACTTATCTTCCAACCGGCATATAGCTTAAAATATGTTGACGAGTAACCTTGAAAGAGAATACAGTTGGTACAGGATGCAAAAGGTTTCAATTTTTAAGAAAGTGCGATTCCTAATGTGTCTACTAACAACCATTAAATTGTGATTTCGACACATTGGTTTCTTCTAATAGTAGAGGCCTTTCCAGGAATTATTATGTGTAACATAAATGAGTCGGTAACATCTTTCATAATTGCTAGTTTGATTTTCGTAACAGATTTAAAGGAAGGTGATAATCATTTTATTAATTGAATATCAATAATATCTCTCGAATGGATCTAATTTTTCTTGTAACTATTCTCACTAAAGATATAGGTATTGAAATGTTTTAAAACATGTAATATGTTAGTATAAGGAAATGAAGCGTGATATTTCAGTGCATTATATAGTTAATAAAATGATGGTAATAAAGCGAGACCATAGACCGTTATGTTTTTAAAATTTAATTCAATAATACAGGTTCGTAGAAATTCTCTGTATAAAATTACGACATGTATTAAAATAATATGCAGTCGTACAGTGATAGATATATGCTTACATGCACGCACTCATATACGTTCAGCTTAAAATCAATTGGTACATAAAAAGGAAAATATTTCATCTATTTTCGAGATAATTCACCTTTGTTTTCATAAAGAAAGCTTCTTTGTTAAGAGACTTAGTACCTTACGAAATCAAAAGTAGAACATTTTGACAAACTCTCTCTTTTTTCGATTCTTCATAAATCAACAATTTTTGCTTATTTCAATATGAAATTATGCTAGTTTGTGAAATAAAGTGAATAGTCTCAAATATTGTGTCAAGTTTTGCTATTAAATTAATATATTTTCTTATACAACACGAAATATGCGTACAAAAATTAAAAAAATAAATTAGCTTACCTTACGTTACCCACAAGATAACATTTGAAAGATGTACAGTAGAACCATAATTCTTATACCAAATTAAAGCTAAATAACGACCTTATTCTGTGAATCTCAAATTTTAAATTTACCTTACATTAAAAAAAATTGAAAAATTAAAAAAGTTATCAAGTTTGTATTTAGTAACTGTTTTTTCGTGTATCATGTTATAAAATAAAATCTAATCATCCTATTAACAAAATGGAGTTTCACAGAATAAAGATCTACAAGTACAACCCTCATGTAAAATTTTAAAGCTCTGCATGCAAAACATTTTTTTTAACCCTGTGGGAAAGTGTGAAAATAACAAACAGGGAAAAAGAGGTTTGTTTACATTGCATTACATAGAACAAGCTACTTTAGACATTTACATTTTTTGTTGCACAGGGAGTAATATTTGTCGGATTTTGACGTGGTTTGCTTTAAAATGTTCCTAACATATAAAACTATTTTTTGGAAACAAATTTTAAAAATCGAATTTTTGAAGGTGCAAAGGTACTAAGTCTCCTTAAAGCTTTTATTTATGGATATGCAAATTTCTGTAGAATTTTTTTTTTTCATTTATATATATTTTATAGTGCTATATGCTTTACCAGATTTTTGACACTTTTGAATGTATGAAGGAAGAAAGAAAGGAAATTGAAGAATATTTAACTAATATTCTTTTAAATTGAAATTCAACTTTCGATGCAGATTTTATCATCAGTGAAAAATGCATAAGGTCCTTTGTTATTTAATATTTCTTGTCAATAAGTCTTAATTTATTTAACTTTTTCCATTATCTAGTTACCACAAGTTTTCGATATTCTTCATAGCTTTTGGTACTAATTATGTTAACACTTGCATGCGCTATCACCGCTCCACCTGTAAATAAGGAGTTAGTAACTGTTGATTCTAACCGTAACTGAGAGAAGAGCGGGAAGCGCTCATCGTGTATAAGAGTGAAGTGTAAAACAAGCTGTCTGTGAAGACACCACGTGCAGGTGTCTTGTGAATTATTAAAGATATATATTTAATACTGTCCACTGAGTGAGTGTTTTATTGTGCAAATGACCTATGGAACTTTAATATTGTGTAGTGAAAGGTTCAAATTAAACCGACATAACGTGTTATACTGCACGTTGAATTGTTTCATATTTTACTTCTGAAATATGCTATGGTTTCCTGAAGCTAAAACTAATACGACATTTATAATAAGTGTTGTAATACTTTCTTTTTGTTTTCGTTTAACTAATTATTTACTCTCGAATAACGATATGAGAATTATGTTACCCTCTTTTGATATATGGATTACAGCAATTCACTAGAATGTACGAGCAATTGCGGAAATCCCCAGAACTCTTGCCATAATCCAAGAGATGTTAGAATAGTTTTAAAAGGTACTAAGAACTTTATGTTAACGCAAATCCAAAGGTAAAATTAAAGTCATTAAAACAAGAAATATCTTCTTAAAAGTTGTTTACATGAATTTATTTCATTCGTTGCCATTTGCGAGGCTGCTTTTGAACAAATTACGAATCAAATTACATTTGACTTGGAGCTCAAGAACAAAAGAAAACAAATAAGTTTTATATAATTCATATATCATGGAGACAGTTCCAGATCCTAACCAGATATCTGATACATTATTAAGAAGTTATGAAAGTATATTTTTATTTTCCAGTATTTATATTTACTCTTTTACAATATTTAATTGTGGTAAGCTGATGATAATGAAATCATTACATTATAAGTGTTTAAATCGTTTCGCAGTATATTCATAACATTAAGTTCAGATTCTCTTAACTGCTTAGGAAATTCTTTTGGGATCTAAGCTACCTCCCAGTGATATCAGGTAACAAATTAAAAAAAACCTATTTCCATTATCATATGTAAATCTTTGGTAATTAATTAATATTCTCATAGGATGAAAGCGCATAATTTACAGAAAAAAGTACTTCAACACTGACACTAAATGTGAAATCTAGTTCCAGTTTGTATCCTTAGAAAAATTGCGGAGATGACTTAATACCAAACATAATAATCTATCCTCAGATTAATGCTCAATAAAGTTTATGTATTTAACGCAATTGAACGCTACGAATTGGAAATTTTTGACCAAACAGCAGCAATTTTTTTAAGAAATTATGCTTTCAAAATATGTCATCTTAAGGACGTGAAGGTATTTATAACAATTTGTAAATTATTTTGAAATATATTTGATCAATGTTTTCAAAGAGAATATTACTAAAACCAATTATTCTAAGAGATCTTAAAAATATTTTTTATATCAGTTGTTATATTTTTGAATCTACTATTGAAAAAAATTAAAAATCAGAAAAGTGTTTAAAAATTGAATAAATATTAGAACACTATAAAAAGAGTGTACAAATATAAATTACTGAGCTAAAATGTTACAACTTAAAAGTGTATGATTACAGCTTCACATTTGTAAAACATAAAGAAAAGATACTTACCTGCGGAATATATAACATTTAAATTTATACAGTGTACAAAATTACATATTGCCATATACATCACACATTGTTATTAATTATTTTTCTTTTGATTATGTAGAATATTTAAAAAAATGGCTTTTGACTTGGATTTTCGTGGTTAATACGAGTGCTTCAAAGATATATATATATATTGTATATGATGGAAACGATATCTGGTCTTTTATTAAATGAGATTCCTAACGTGTTCAGAAATGTATAAAATTATGGTTTCGATGCATATATTTAACATAATACTAACGTCACAACCAAGATTTTGCCTGTTTTACCAATATTGAGTAGAAAAATAATTCAATAATTACAAGTTTAGTTTTGTTAACAGGCTTAAAGGAACATGATAGTTATTTTATTAATTTAATATTATTGATATCTACCAATATCATCTATTTTTCTTCTATTTTCATTAAAGATATGTATTCGAATGTATAAAAATGTACAATACATTAATATAAGAAAATGTAGAGTGATATTACAACTCATTAAGCAGTTAATAAAGCTGGTTTCTGAGCTGTGTTACTTTAAAATTTAATTCTATTGTAGAAGTTCGTAAAATTGTCCAATAAAATATTGTTATATATGTTTTGAAATCATTTGTAGCCCTTCAATGATAGATTCATACTCACATGCATGCCCTCATTTGAAATATGAATGTTATCGGTGTGTTAATACGAATTATTTTCGGTAATTATTTCTCACTTTATTTAACTTTTCCGATTCTCTAGTTATCAAGAATTTTTCATATTAAATTGAAAATTTAGATATTTTTTGTTTTCTTTTAACTTGTTATTTTTTTTTCGTATGACAATATGCGAAATCTGAGGAAATCAATTCTACAGAATGTATGAATAGCTGAGAGAAACATAAAGAAATTAATTGAATAAGCAATATATGCCTTTGTATTAAATGATAATTAAAGTTTAATGTTATTCTTTGCTTTTTGTATTGCTGCTTTTCAATTTATATAACATTTTACTCTGAATGATAAAAAGGAACCTGATAAGTGCTAAGGAATTTATAATATTCGTATATGGATCAAAATGATAGTTGGAGATATTAGCCACAAAATGTGGTCAGAAATACAGAAAAACTGAATATATACATACATTCTTATTTTAAGGCATTTATCTATTACTATAATCTTTCTTTTTGTTAATATATTGAAATGAAGTCATTAAAATCCATGTTTAAAACGTTTCTTAATATATTTATTATTGTAAATCTTTATGTGCTTTTAAGGGTCAATAAATTATCCGTTTAAAATCATAATAGTATTAAAATATTCTGTTCACACATTACCAAAGGTTCACACTTTTTAGGATTAATGCTATATAGCTCCCTCTATCATCACCAAATAATATTAGCAATAAGGATCACCTCCTTACAATAGCATTTTTTGGCTACAGATTCAGCATGATGTCTCTCCAAACAACAACACCAGGACCACCGTAAAGGTCTTTTTCCTTGATGTTACTGGAATGAGATCGTGTCCCAACCTCTCATCAAATCAACTGGGTTTTAGAATCGCTTGTGATACTGAAACGACTCTCATCCTTGATGAGGATATGACTCCATTATGACGTGTCCAGTATTTGTGCTCTTAACACCACTCGAAACTGTGACTCTGATGGTCAACTTTCAAAGGAATCGAGCTTTCAGGATGGTGGACGAATAGGCCAGCTTTGTAAAAACGTCTGGACACAGTAGCATTATGTATCTCTTGCGGTACACAGTTGTTGAGCAGTGGTGCTTGCTGATTGGTATAGGTTGATCTTTCTGCCTGCAGGACAATACATTGGTTATTCACTGCAGTTTTCTTCCTCGGGTGGCCACCAACAATCTTTCTAATGGCAGTACCTACAGTTTGGAAGGCTTTCTTAGCGCGCGAACCGTACTTTTATTGATTCCGATCTGTTCAGCTACACTGGTCAAACTACGCACCTCTCCGATCATTATTCCAATTGTGAAGTCATCCAGGAGATTTTTTCTAGCCATATTTCATGAAAAAACTCACTTGCACTTCTAGGTCTTTAATTGCTCTCTATTATTTAATTTCTCTATTATTTAATTAATCTTGTATTCTGTTGAGTATGAAATTCAGGTATATTTACACTCTTGCTGTTCAAAACATTCTAACCTCTCTAGAAACAAGGCAACAATGCTGGGAGTTTATGCAGCTGCTCGTTCTTTCCATAGACTTGCTTGTATAGAAATACTAAGACATGACCTAAAATTTCCCATTTAAGGAATCGGAATTAATAATAAGGTAAGCTGAAAACAATTGAAAGTCCTAAGAGTGCTTATAGATTTAGCGTTTCTATTTATACCACAAACTTATTTCAGATAGCGGCAGATATAGTTTGTGAAACAAAACACTTTTCAGTATTCTTTGTCAAGGTGCTTTAATTGGGACCTCAGTCTGTGAAGACAATTGATAATCTATGATAATGATCAAGAAGGGTAAAGTTAAATACACTGCTGGCCACAAAAATATGAACACACTGAAGGAAGCATGCAAACCATGTGAAATTAACATCATGCATTTGCGACGATGAGCTATGCAAATTGTTATCATTACAGGGCAGACACATATCACGGGCGACCGTAGCGTCACTTGCAAGCGGTATATACGAGGGTTGCTATTTATATTTCTGTCCTAATAATGAAAAAACAAATATGTAGGAACGAAATTGGTTTTATTGTTTTTCAAAATATTCTCCATGATGATCAATACACTTTTGCATGCGTTTGAACCAATTTTCAAAGCACTTTTTCCAGTCCGATTGAGGTAACTCCAAAACATGCGTTTTGAATGCATCAACCGCTTCTTCGAGGGTCGAAAATCGTTGTCCACGTAATTTATTTTTGATGTGTGGGAATAAGAAGAAGTCATTGGGTGCCAAATCAGGGCTGTACGGCGGATGACCCATCAGTTCGATCTTTCGCTCCGTCAGAAATGCCTTTGTTTGAGTCGATGTGTGAGAGCTCGCATTGTCATGATGAAGAATGATTCGCCTGTTCTTCTGCTTTTTTCGAATTTCTCCGATGACTTCTGGCAAACAAATGGTCGTGTACCATTCAGAATTGACCGTCCTGCGTTGCTCTAACGCCACTGTTGCCACATGACCGTTAATGCCGAAGAAACAGGCAATCATTTGTTTCGATGTGCTTCTTCCTCGAACAACTTTTGTTGGTTTTGCCTCATCTTGGAAGACCCATACAGTTGATTGCTGTTTTGTTTCCGGCTCATATGCATAGATCCATGATTCGTCACCTGTGTAGATGTTATACACAGCCTTTGATGTACCTTGAATGTATTTTTCCAACATTTCCTTGCACCAATCGACACGAGCCTTTTTTTGAGCGTTTGTCAGATTATGCGGGATCCAACGCGAACAAATTTTTTTTACGCTCAAATGTTCATGCAATATTTTATTGATGCTAGTCATACTAATGTCCAAAGACGCCTCTATCTCACGGTATGTCACATGACGATCTTGCTTTATCAGTTCACGCACAGCATTGATCTTTTCTGGCACAACAACGGATTTTGGACGACCTGCACGGGATTCGTCCTGGATCGAACATCGACCACGATTAAATTCGTTATACCAATTTTTTACATTGCTGTAGGATGGCGCTTTATCGCTGTATAAAGAATTAAGTTCATCGAAGCACTCTTGTCTTGACAATCCACGTCGAAAGTTATGAAAAATAATGGCACGGAAATGTTCACGATTCAATTCCATTTTTTGACAGAGAAGAACTTTTCAATTTACTGTCAACAACACAAATAGAGCTATAATGGTAAATCGTTTGCTGAATTTATGTTTAAAAATATCAAACTTTCGATTAAAATCGTCTGCGATCGCCTAGCAACACTTACTGTTGCCAAGGCCAGAAATATAAATAGCAACCCTCGTATAAGGGGAAAACAGATTGGCGATTTGAAGTACTGCAATTGTTTTTTCGTGCGTTTTTTCAGCGTAAGCTGATTACCTATGCCTTGTGGATACATTAAGCGTCTTTTAGCCAAGTTTCGGAATTCGACCGAGGAAGAATAGTAGCCTTTAGAAATTACGGATTACAATTCAGAGAAATCGATCAACGTGTTGGACGAAACGAAGCAACTGTGATGCAGATCTGTGATCGCTGGATGCAGGAAAAAACGTCGGACTGACGGGGCTATTCGCACCCACCTTGTTGTACCACTGTCCGTGATGACAGGCCGATTGTGCGCATGGCAATGATGGATCGCCCAGCCATATCACGAACCATAGCACAACAGATTCAGTCTGCTACGCCTCATTCGGTGTCCGTTCGTACCATTCGACGACGTTTGCAGCAGAGGGGAATTTAATCAAGGTGTCCATTGCTTCGTTCACCCTTGACTCGAAACCACAGGCGCTTGCGCCGCCAATGGTTCGATGAACGGCGGACCCCTCTAGTACGCATTACCGGTACAATGAACAGCCAGCGCGACATCTCTGAGGTGTTGAAGTCCATGGTCCTCCCATGCCTTCAGCGCATGACATCAGCCACATTCTAACAGGATAATGCGCTAGCACACGTGACACGCAATGGTCAAGAGTTCTTCTTTAACCATCAGATTGGATTGCTTCCTTGAACTGCTTGTTCTCCCGATTTATCGCTAACCTAAAACGAGTGGTCCATGCTTGCAAAATGACTGGCCCGGGATAAAATAAAACCGTGACTCGCTGCTACACCAGATCAACTTTGGCAATATGTGGAAGCAGCATGGACTGTTTTACCCTAAGGATACATTCAAAGCCTCTTTGATTCTATACCGAGTCGTGTGACAGCGGTTATAGCCAACAATGGCGGTTACATTAACTACTGATTTCGTCATCATCCACACTTCACAAGAGGCTGTAATTTTAATCGTTTGATCTTTGTACAACTTGATATCTGCCAAATAAATTTCGCTGTGATATCTGTATTCCTTCTGGGTGTTACATTTTTCAAGGACATCTTTTTTATACTGCTGGTCACATATTGTGTGGACAGCAGTGTAAAATTTAGTTGATTTGAAAGTGTGAATGTGGCGCTACGGGTACCGTAAAATAAATATTACAGAAAACTAGTTATTTTTCATTCGTAATTTGGCGAGAGTTTGTTTCTGAAAAACGACAGAAAGAATTTTTGATAAATATAACAATTTCATGTTTTATAAAGCTTAAAATTATGTGTGTTTCCTAAGATATTTTAATTTAATATCTTAGAATTAATATTTATAATATACAATATTTACTAAATTGCTTAAAAATTCAAGTTGCAATTGGTGTAAATATTACATTAATATATCGCAAATAATTCTTTAAAAACTATCATTTAAATGCGAGCGAGCTATCCATATCACATTCAGAAGTGAGGGAGATTTTCAAAGGCAACTAGAGAGAAAACGTTTCCCACTTTCAGCTACCGTTCGATTGTAGCGTTGCGCGTCATAGGAGAGTGAAAACTGCTTATTCTCCCAACTCTCAAATAGGTAAGAGCGAAATGATAAATATGCTGTGATGAAGGGAAGGTTTTACACTTTTTTGCAGTACCCTATGCGGATTTTACATTTGACATATAGCTCCAGGAGTCGTACGATATATTACAGCGATATACCTTTTTAAGATATCTGTGATGTACCGGTTGTTCTTGAAATTATCCACATTTTTATGACTCTTAATTTTTTTTTTTTCATTTTTAATATCCATACTGAAATTTTATTTCTGTATGAATGCTAAATGAATTCAGATAATTATTTTTATCCCAGAAATGATTATCTCATTTTCCCGCGACTTGACAATGCCTCATTTCCCATTCTTAGTTTACAATACAACTTGTCATTAACAGTGGCAATTAAATTACGAAACTGACGCTGTATTACATTATATTTTGAATTTATATACATATTTACATTGTTTCTTCAATATGCATCGAGGCCGCGATAGTTTAATGGCCATGGCTTTGGATTCGTGCTCGGCGGTTTTCATTCAATCGCGGGTTCGATCCTTGGGCGCTAAAGACCCGCCGTGTAGCCGGGGCTGATGCACTTTAAATTTTTAGGAACCAAAGTCTTCCCGTTGGGGTGGTATGGAAGTTAGGAGAGAGAAGTGCCAGCTAAGATTTCGTCTTCGCCTCTTGAACGAGGTTCAAAATTACGAGATCCGTCACCAATAGCCCTTGTGTTGCTTCTACTGCGAAGTTAATGAAGAATAAACTAAACTTAATATATAACCAATCCTTTCTCCGTAAAATGCTGCATGTTAATCTTCCATTGTTTGATATAGTGCTGAAAGTCTACTGTCAGATTATTCAGAACATGAGTCACTTTTTCTTTCATAAATCAACGGACTCAAATATAACAATTTTTTAGTGCAAATTTCACGTTAGGTAAGAGATAGAAACTTGATGGCTCAAGATCCGGCGAATAAGGTAGATGGTCTAATATTGGTAGGCTGTATCTCGCTTGAAACCTCAAACAATGAGGAATTAGCTGGCGCAGTGTTTTCGAGGAAACTTTTGCCTCACGGATTATTTATTGATGACTACAGTCCCAACAATAGCACGAATTCTTAACAAGCTGTAAGATCGAACAAAATTTCTGATTTTCTCGGTATTTTCATACGTTTATGACGTGGAATGGCAAGGCGGACGAGAATTATTTTGAATGTCTTCATGGCCATCCTAAAAATGCTTAAACAACCAAAACCCATGCATGAGATAAATATTCATTGCTATACACGTCTTTTAGAAAATTATCTGTAGCATTTGTATTACAATTTCATGTGAAATTTCACAACAATCCATCAATCACTTAAAATTTTTCTGGTGAAACAAAAAGAAAATTCTCATGCGAACGAAGACTGCAGTGTGACAAGATGCGACCAAAAGAATCGTTTACTCACTCTGTCATATGTTCTGACAAAACCATAAATGAATTGTTATAGGTGCGACATGAAAATATTGGAGTTTCTCGGAATGACCAGTAACCATATTTTCCGTATCAAAGTTTTTTTTGGATATCATTAGTTGTATTTATATTCGTTAGTTGTTATTACTGGCTCAGATATTTCTGATGAAAAGATAATTTTTTGAGTTCTAAAATATTCCTCTGTTTTGCCGCTAAGTCAGAGAATCAGTCAGGGAAGTTCACTTCTTCCAATGAGTCAATGTTATACTCCAATGGATTTCTATAACAGATATCAGCGTCGTTATGCATCTTGGCACTGTTAAATATATATTGAACATGTCATACTCTTGAAGACGTAAAGGCCATCATGCTCGATGGGTATTGAAGGTTAATTACTCAGCTTAGAGAATGATGGTCTTTCACAGCATTAATATGCTTCCCCAAAAGATACGGCAACAATTTGTGCAATGACAATACGACAGAGAAATGACCTTTCAGTAATGGAAAATTTTCTCTCTGCTGTTGAAGTTATACGTAATGTTTATAATATCTTTTTCTCATGTCCATCTTGTAATTGTAAAAGAACTGTGCCGATTCTGTGAACACTTGCATCTGTATTTATTTACGTTGGGGTCTTCTAGTTAAACATTGCTATTAAAGGATGGTATGTTAGCGCTTTCTTTAGATACAAAATGCTTAAAACTAAAAAGCTTCTATTGGGATTTACTTTTGTATACAATTTATCTGTTAAGGGTGTCGTTCATTTAACTTGTTCAGAAATGAGTATAAAGTAGACATTGATTTATTTTTAGATTATTTGATTTTTTTATACCTGTTATACAATGTAATGTGCCTTTCTGACACACGTATAATCGTGAAATTCAGGTATAAAGTTTCTCTGAAGTCTATTCAAACATTTCTTCGAACTTAGCATTTCTTATGGGCTGAAGTAGATACCAATTGTTCCGGTGACAAGTTTTTCAAAAGATTCCCCAATATTTCGCATATTGTGATTAGAGAGTACTGAATTACACTAAAAAATAAGGAGAAAACAAATTACACTGCAAATATTTTTTGCATTTGTTATATCTGCACAAATATAGGATACGCTATTGGAGTAAGGTATGAAACTATTCACTGTATAGCAATGTTACTTTTGAATTAATTGGGAATAGTTCCGCTCAAATATGTCTTAAATCCGTAATTTGTGGAAAATTAGAAGAATTGAATTAAAAAAAACGTATCCAAAAGAACATCACTTATATTAACAACCAGGAATATAAATCCTATTTACAAAAGATAAAGACATCTTCTTTGTTACATAGACTTTAACGCTTAATTTTTGACTTTAACGACTTTAACTTCTTACGCAATATGTCTTTCATGCATTCACAACTGTTAGAAAATTTCCGAAAAATGATATCTTTTTTAAAAATGCGTAGTTGAAGGGAATATATGTTGCAAAGTTCATCCACATTATTTTTTAATTTAAAAAAAAAATACTTTCCACTAGGAAGTTATGTAAAGCGAGATTCAAGCTAAAGATCCCCGGCATGAAGAAGTTCTAATGAAATTAATTGTAATATTTTCTTCAAGATGTGAAAAAAATTAAATATAAATATTAATTTGACTTATTGAATGTTAAATATATACAATAGTTGTTATTGAGTGCAACCGATACACATTTCGTACTTTTCTAGCTAGATATGACGAAGAGTATGAAAACATATTTATTGCTTAGTACCCAAAGTATACGACCGAGCACTGTAAATAGGGGCAAATTAATGTTGTAATAGTATTACGAATTTATTCAAATACGTAGTTTAATTAATATTTATTTACCACAAAAAAAATGTTATTAGAAATGTATAAATTACTTAAAATAAAAAAAAAGACATTCGAAGAAAATGCAAATGTCTCTTTATGGTCTGGAAAAGATCCTTCATTGTGATCTAATAATGATTGTAAAAAATATTTCGATTTACCTGTTTTTTAATTGATTTTCTTATAATAACGGTTAAATTTAATTACAGTTACTTTTTTCAGATAATTGTAGAAATCTTTTGCCTATCCAGCAACGATGAAACTCGGTGTATGCTTTACATATACTGTGGCGAATCAATTTATTTAACAAACAAACGTTTAAATTCTGATCACCAGGCACAATTATGGTGCTTAAAGAAGGACAACAATTCTATCATACTCATTAAAATTTATTCAAATACAGAATGTGTTTAAGTGTACTCTATTGACAACAACTACTTGAGGAAAGCGTATTATAGCGAGTTTTTGGAAGAGCAAAGAAACTCTTGAGGGATCCAGAAACACAGTATATTATGCTGGTTTTCTACTCAGTTAAAATCCCAATTTCTTCACCATATACATGGTCTTAAGAAATCTACACAATCACAAATAACTGGAATGTCCAGCAGTTGAAGGCTGTTCACTGCTCTATACACTAGTAAAAATTCACGTTTTAGGACCTCGAGGAGTGAGGGTTTAAAAGAGAAACAATTTGAGGATAAAACCAGCAATAAATTCACAAAATGCCGTCACGTACTCCGAATGATGTAGTTGTTTCTTTAGGGCATTAGGAGATCAAACACCCAATATGGTATAATATTGACTATTAATATAGACATCTAAATAAAGGTTAGCCTCACGTGGCAATAGAAATTTTCAAAGGCCATTCGCAATCAACATCCATTCTCATTGAAAATCGGCAAGTCAAATCAGAGATTTTTTGATGGTCTTAAGTTTGCGGCATTTGCACAATGGGGATATTGTGCAGTTTAATTTTAAAAATGGATCACATGTCTTTTCTTACTATCTTCAATTTTATATCCAAATGTCGTAATGCTGAGGGAATAGTTTCTGAAGAATAGTAGCAACTGAAGGCTCTTTTAACCGCACCAGTAGCAATTTTCTTCGACACTTTCATTCTCAATTAGTTACCACCCTACTCCTGGTAGTATGTTCAAATCTCCAATCTCTTAAAATTTATAATCGTCTTCTTCAAACTATTGTTAAACAATCACATATTTCACATTCCTTTTAAATGATGATATTCCTGCATTACACGTTAGCTATTGCTGCCGTACTGATAAAATAATTTTAAAATTAAAAATAAAACTGTCTTCTGTAGGACATGATTAACAATGACAAAGGGAAGCAAAAGGATTTCTTTCTCTTGCTGCAAATATTTTTATATATATGACTAATTTGAATAAGGAATTTTTGAAAAGCATCATCTGCGGTTCAAGCTTTGAAATAATTTTACTGAAGAAATCTTATCTCCATGATTCATGTAACAAATTTAACAAGTGAAACAATCAACAAATGAACAAATTTACCAAGTGTAATCAAACTCCGACAAGAAAAACTGGTTTTACAGGGGTTTAATTAAGCTGACTTTAATTATAATCTCCCTTTACTAAGTGCATAATCTAGATTGCTTTTTAGTTAAAGTAAAGCAATATACATGAAAATAACTCCAAGCGTTTGAAAACAATTGATCCTATTTTATGTAATTCACTTTTTATTTTGGGATACACATAAAGTGCGTTTAATTTTCTATTAAATTCATTCTAATTTCTCTTCTATCATTTGAACATCGCTGGAGTTTTTTGCAGCTGCACATTCCTTCGGAGAACTAAATTTTTTGGGACATATCAAAATATGACGCAATAACTCACCTGTAGTAATTAGACAGAATTTATTAATTAGTAAAAACGAATTTTTTAATGAAATTCTTACATATCGAATAATTTAATTATTTTTTATATCTTGCAAACTTATGATAATTTAGAGAAGTAAGATCTGAAAAACAACTATTCAAATCGGAAATGTGAACCTATTCAAATGGAAATTGTTTGGACGTTACCCAATCTAAAACGATATCGAAATTGGATCGAAAATGTTTGTTTATGTAAGATTGCATGTGTCAATGCAAGAGCAAATATTTATTTTACACATTTTCCGACTTTTATAAGGATAAACTAAAAAAAATCATGGTCAGTGTTCTAGATATATTGAATTACTCTGTGTTTATTCAGAAAATACAGGAAATAATTTAAAAGTGGACAGTACTCAATAATGCAGAAATATTGTATCAAAGAAAACCTACTCTAAAATGAAACTCCAACCGCTACAACACGTTAAATATATTTTGTTGTTTAATACGTTTACTTATCTGTTTTGATTTATCGGGAGAAATAGAGCAATATATATAAAAATGTAATATTAGAGAAAAACATATGCAGGTCTTGCTTGACCTGTATCAAATCGAGAAGAAGATGTCCATTTTCAAAGAGCAGTCGATCCGAGTTTTTAAATATTTTTGGAATGAGCTCCGTCCATGGGGAAAGCTAATTTTAGATAATTAAACGGTAATTTCGTGGGTAGCGCCATAAATGATAAGTATACATCCGTTTTTATATTATTACTAATGTACATCATTGTATCGTAATTTATCGCATCATTATATCATAACTGTAAGATTCGATGTATCATGTAGTAACTTCCCAAGAATGGCATCGGTGACTTTCATTCCTTAAGATTTAAATTTGTTTACGTTTCTTTTCTTCTTATTTCCCAGATTACATTTGTATGGTGTTCGCTAACTTCAGAGGAATCCCAACTGGAAATGTTTTTTAACGATTATAAAGCAGCCTTTTAGAAATGCGCTATGCCTTTGGAGTTTCATTTTGAATATGTACTTTTTGAGGAAATTTATTTACATTGATATATATTATCACCTGTTAAAATTTAACAATGTTTGAAGACATCTTTTGTGAGTTCCTTAATAACAAATACTGCTTTCGCTTTCACAGATTCAAGGGACTCAACTTTTATTCCTTTAATGGAGGTTACACCTGATGAAAAAGATAGGAGGTTTGCGCAAGATCAGTAGAAATCGGCAAATGTTCCATTTGGCAAGAAATCTTTTGACAGACAAATTCAGAATAACTTCTTCAAGAATTCGTGTCGTCCTTTTCTTTGGACGTGGAATTGCGACATGACCATAAATATCCTTCAGCATATTCATTGGCAATCTTGAAAACGCTTAAACCACTAAAAACATATATACGTGATTAGTATTCATTGCCATAAACCTCTTTAAATAAGTTGTTTTTTACAGTAGCGATTTCTCTAAGCTTTATGTGAAATTCCACATCAAATTGTTGCTTTATTATTACACTTTTCAATTTGTCTTCAATTCTTTGGAAATCGACTGACTGTCCAATCTGCTTCGCTTGGAATGTATCATTAAATTCTGCAAGAAAAATTGTACTTAGAAAGTCCTTATCCTAAGAATGCGAATAATTAGAGTAGCACGTGACCATTAGAAATTCATAATTTGCCTTTGCCACTGCAAAATGTTATTATGTTAGCTGGCATAGTTATTCCTTTATTAGGGAAACGATTTTATTTCCCTGCAATATCACGTCGATAATTTGATCTCCACTTGGACTAGCAGCATGAATTTTTGCGACAGAATGCGCACATGTTTTGGAATTGTCTATAGCGTGTAAGATACACGCTTTTGAGAATTTGAGATTTTACTTACAGTGTCATTCAACCTCAATTAAAATCTCCTGCAGTCTATAACGACTTATGATGTCTCCAGAAAATCATAACCAAGTATGATATCATAGCCAAAATTTGGTAGTACCGTAAATTCAAAAGGTTTCCAATGCAACATTAAATGTAAACTTTTATTTTGACGTAATCATAGCTTTTCGAAGATGGCGTCAGTAGGGTTCAGAAATGATAGAAGTAGTTGCCCCGAAATTTACTAGAGCACGGACTGGATGGTTATCGATAACTCTGAGATGATTTCCGGACATCTTCGCAGTGGATGGAAGATTTTCTTCTTCGACGACCTAGCCTTCTAGGAATATCTCGGCTCCCCATCCTTCATCATTATGTCGAGTTGGCAATGAGCTGCATCGTTGGTATCGGCCCGTCGATTAGAAGCGGAATGTCCGGGATCGTCCTCGAGATGAACTCGGTGTGGGGGCTCTAGTGGCTATTTGGCTGAGTCTCTCACATTGCATCTTTATTCGGCGGTATTTCTTCTGTTGCTTTTGTATGTGTACTTGCAGTAAAAAACAGGTTAATTGTATGCGGTTTCAAAGAGGTTATTTGCCCTAGCTCATTCGTTGGTATCTGTCTTTTCCCGATAGTTGAGTAAAGTGGTTTGCATCTGGGTCGAGGAGAATTTTCACTCCAGTTTTCTCCTGGTAGTGTGAGAAGTGACAGATCTTCCTGTACCTCTTCACGGACAAAAGCTTGAAGCAATTGTGATTATACCTCCTGGATTTTCGGTATTCTGTGTAAACACTCGATGGAACTCTGCTTGGATAACTAGCTTAATTATATTGACCAGATCAATATCTTCAGTTATTGATGACATTGGGATGATAATAGGTAAACGATCAAACCACTTTTTGGTAACTTGTCTATCATTTCTTCCAAGTACTGAAACCATTTTCAAATTATTTCCACTTTGAGAGTTCCTTAGTCAGGAGAGCTAATAGTCATCCGCAATACCCATCATGAAGTGGGACACATTTCCATCCTCCGGTAATTGAAGATTCATTTCCTGGCAAAGTCTCAGCATGCTTTGAATATAGGATTGCGTGCTTTTCGAATCCTTTTTGCTCAAAATTCAAGATCTTTCTCGGCTCTCTTTCTTAATAGTCTAGGTCAACAAATGTTTTGGTGATTTCCCACTTCAATCGGTATCATGATGTTGGAAGATCTTCAATATTCTCCTACCATTCCAATATCATTCCGTACAAGGAAAAAAGTACGCATTTGCCAAGAAGAAACTTTCATTCTATTAATAGTAATTCAATACATGGTCATAATCCTTAAGCCTCTTGTTTGGTTCTTGGCCATGGTCTATGCCAGACACTTAGGGATTAATAGTCTGACCCATTGGAGGTGAGATATCATGTGATTTGTTTCCGTAGCCATTTCCTTTGATGTACTTGTTCTTTTAGGTGCAGTATAGAGCCATAATTCAGGAGGGATATTTTGCAGTCGATTACATTTTCTTTTAGTAGTATGATATTCCAGGATGTAGAAGTAGCAGCTCAATCTTGTGCTCCCACCAAAATGGCTCGTAAATATTGAAGGAGGTTGAATTGATAACACAATAGATAAGTCAATAACGTGATTTATTAGTTGACTAAGAAACATCTACATTTGGCTGAGAGCTCTCTCAGACTGAGGTATGACTGAACAATATGATGTAAAATTTACAAACATAATTATTAAAGTAGAAGGCATTTTTTCCTTATAAATAATTTTTAATATTGCAAAAAATGTGTTTCTTAAGATGTATAATTAAAGGAAGAATCATACAGTCGCAAAGGTTTGGTAAAAATAGTGATAGTTTGAAATAAGATAGAGTGGAGAAATGATGAGTACCATGTCGTCAAAGAAATCTAATCCTTTTTATGTGTAATGATAACCATAGGTAAAGGGGGAGCGAATACTCGAATGTTCTATGGGCAAATACATATGTCTCCCCCACCTGCATAGTTCGTAAGTCATAATTATGTGATTCTGAGTATCTTATCGAAAGTTATAGAAGACTCGATGAACACGGTGGTACAAGAAGCGATCGCAGCAAATGATAACTGCTCAAATATGGGTATTGCGTTGGATGGCACACTGAACAAAATAAATTGTTCCTCTTTGAATGCTGTGTGTGCTGCATCAGATGAGAATGGAAAAAATCATTGACTTTGGAGCTCTTACTAGTGTTGAATATGTAAGTGTAAGAAGCAAATGGGTGAAATTTGTTTTAAAAATTATGAAAGCTTCAGCAGAGGAAAATAGCAAGGTGTTTTTAATGTATTTAAACGATCTGAATACTCACGAAAAGCGAAACATATTCAGTACCTCGGAGATGTTGATTCCGAAGGCTTTCAAATTATAAAAGACGAAAACCAAAATATAAGTAATACCGAAATCTAAATACTTGAAAGGGTGGCACTAGGTTTAGAGACATTATTAAAGCTAAAAAAAGGATGAAGCTATACTGGACGACTGACTTTGAAGGAGGTAACTCCCTATATCATTATTATGGCTTAGCCATTCAAAAAAAATTTGCTTCTGTGAAGGACATACAAAGAGCGATTTGTGCTATTTATTTACTTAAACTGAGCACAGACAATGAGCCTCAACATAGTTTGAGTCCTCTAGGTATAGAAAACTGATGCGGTTATAACCGAAGCCTTATACCTGATGAATTATATGAACACAAACATTCATTGCAGAATTTGATCTTACAATAATTAGAAAACTATTATGGGAACTCATCCAGAAGAAATTACTTCGAAAGTGTCTACCTGTGAGAACTCAGAATTCCATCTAAATCTTAAACAGTTATATTTGTGATCAAATACCAAAAATATAATTTGTTATGATTGAAACTCTAAGATTTGGAGTTATTGATGCTATGATTTTCCTCAATGATGGATACTTAAGCAGGCTCAACGTCTTTGGAGCTTTGGAAAATGACCTAGGGTACAAGACTGAACGTGCTTTACTTCAGACTGATATGAAGCGAATATTTGCAGCAGAACATCTATTAAAGAAAGTGTCTTCGTAGGAGCAGAACAAAAGGAGGTTATTCAAAAGAAGACAAAATAATCAGGATTTAGAGGAGCAAGATGAATACCATGCGGGAAATGTTTAGTCACAGGTATATTGCAAAATATATTTGTTTTTGTAGTTTTTTCACTTTTTCTGAAAATTAAATTATTTTTTGATTGTTGAAATTTTTTTTTGTATATTTTAGGTACACAAAATGTTTTTCTCTAAATTATGCCTAAATTTTATAACATAATTTTATATAGGAAAATATCAGGAAATTTGCAAATTTCAAAATTACGAAATTCTGTACTTTTTTTTTTTTTTTTCAAAAGACATATACCATGATTTCATTAAAAATGATTCACTATGCTTAGTGTATTGTTTTACGTATATGTGAAAAATACTTTGTCTATTTAAAGGATTTTTTTCTAAAGAGTACCTAAATACTGATATGCATTGCAGTATGTCAAAAGTCATGTACTACTAATGAGGAAAAAAAACCTTTTTGAATAAAAAGTTATTTTTATACTACCAAGATTACTAATATACTGCGACTATTCTCGATAAAGTGAAGAATTAAATAAAACAAAATATAACAAACATCTTATAATGATTATTTGGATAAATGACACTGAATGTTCTGCGAATATATAACGGCAAAAACAAAGTTAACTTATATTGAACTCACGGAAAATACATACATAAAGATGGAGGACAAAATAATACGAACACCTGTGAAATAATCCAAAATCTTTATTGATAGGTGGTTTGACCACCCTTTGACTAAAGTACAAATTTAATGTGACGTGGGATATATGCATAAAGGTCATGAACAATATTTAAAGGAATATTAAGCCCTTCCTCCTGCAGAACGGTCTCTTATTTCGAAAGGCTGGATGGAGGTGGAAATAAGGAACGAAGTTTAGACTCCAAATATTCCCATAAATGTTTAAAAACATTCAAGTCCGCAGACGGAGGGGGCTAGGCAAGATATTCAACTTCACAGTCATGCTCTTCGAACCATGCTTGAACACACCTAGCAGTGTGGATAGGGGCGTTGCCGTCTTGAAAAAGCAGACGCTCTTCAGGGAATATAGTCTGGACAAAAGAATGGACATGATCCCCTAGAATGCTTAGATAGTGATTGGATTTGATTCTCCTGTGCAGAATAACAAGTGGTCCAAGACCGCACCAAGATATCGCACCCCATACCATAATTGAGCCCCCCCCCATGCCTCACAGTTGGCAAGAGGCATTCAGGATTAAATGCTACTCTGAGCATTCTCCAGACATAAACTCGTCCGGTCGTCTGAAATTTGGTGAATGACGATTCATCTGACCATATTACCGGTTACCAATGCTATGGGGACCAGCCTTTGTAATCTCTGTACCATTGGCGTCACTTGAAAGTATTAGTTGCTGTCACCAAGGACTTTCGAATTGCCACTCTGCCATAAATGTTCGCAGCATGAAGTTCCTTTTTTACAGTTTTTGTTGAAACGGGGTCCATGAGATAACTGTTCATTTCGAATGTTATCTTGGAAAACGATTGCTAGTAATTTCGGGATACTATGCCCTTCAAGACCCGTCTATCCCTAACACAATCTTTGACATTCGGCCATTGTTGTGCTTTGAATACATCGTCTTACCCTCTTTCGTGTACACTGTTATAACGACAGATAATGTACTCCTTGCTAACCCCAAAATGTTTAAACCTGCCCCTGTAACTGAAACTCCACTTAAACGCGCTCCAACAATCATTCCTCTTTGGAACTCTGACAGGTCTGACATCTCAACTTATCACAGACAGCTCGACAAACGCATGCAATGAAGGTGACTGTCAGTGAGGGACTTATACCTTCCTCTTCACGCTCACTAGGTGGCAGACTTCTGTTGCAGGTGGCACGGCTGTACTGCAGTTGTGAAATACGTCATACCTTTTCACAGGTGTTCGCTATTATTTTGTCCTCCATCTGTATCTACTATTCGCTGAAATGTTAGCTGCTCTATCTGCGCTGACGACTAACGAAATTTGGAATTGGTTTTCACATTCTACTTAATTATTCACTTATTAATTTTCTTATTTATTTTGATTTAATGGAGAAATACGCAGTATTTTATCCAACTATTGCATAGAAGGAAGGGTTACGCCTTAAAACTGTCTCCCATCTACACGCTATTTTGTTTTCGTGAACGCAATGCTAATCCTATGGAATTTCTACTTTGACTCGCTACCTATGCTATAATATGTTACATTAAAATATCTGAATCAAGGTCAATCATTTTCATTTCTTCATCATCGTTTACCATGGCAGCGACAGTTTACAAAAGCCACTGCATTTATTTTAACACTTCAGTTAAGGTCTGAATTTCTTTGCGTTTCAACGTATTCTATGTTAAATTTAAAATCTTCTTTAAATATCTATAAATAATGTGTTTCCTTTTTCCTGAAATGATATTTTTTTAAAATAAAAGTATATAAATTATTAAGTCACATCTTTATAAAATATTAATACAACATTTATGCGTGTACAAATTTATTTAACTAAAAAAGTTCCAATGAGTTGCTTAATTCCGTTATATAACAGAGAAAACTAAATGATTTTACTTACTTATAAACAATACTTATGAAATGTTATGCAGATAAAAAAAAATGATCGTGAAACTCGAAATTTCGTTTTCATTAGAAGTCTGTTTTTGAAAATAAAACGAAGTGGGGGAAAAAGTGATGCCCATGCTCAACTGTTGTTACTATAGCTAAAGACGAAAGTGGGGGAAAGACATATGACCTTGAAGTGCATATTGTATTGTTAAAGCTGTACTGTATTTAATTGAATACAATAAAGTCTTCGAGAAAAGTAAATATATGAAGGTTTCTTTTGATTAGTATTTTCTCCGATTTTTAGAATTAATTTTGTTACTTTTTGAGGACTTGTTTGTTTACGTTGGTTTCGTCTTTCTTATGATCCAGTGGGAGTTATAATTCAGATTATTCATTATTTTTTATCTATAAAGGTGTTTACTTATAATAGCACACTGTTAGATACATGAATTATGAGATTCGTTGCAAAGAACCATTGTGTAGCTTCCAAATGCATCTTTTAATAAGCAATGAATGAAAAGGTAATGCAAACTACTCAGTGTTATACAGGAAATTAATGGTCATAGGAATAAATTGTTCAATTTGATTTAGAGAAGTAAAGGAAATGAACTTTTCTTGATAATTTGTGTTTTCTTCTTAACGAATAATTTTATAAAAGGAAAAGAAATGTCCTTCGAAACATTACCAAACAATACCAGTACTATTATTCTTTATTTGTATATATATATGTCCTGTGGTTGATGAACATGGCTTATTCTGAAGCGCTTCACTTGTGCATCATCTTTGTTACATGTAATTGTGAACTAGTCTTGCTTTAGGCTAAGAATAAAAAATAAATAAGACTGAACTTGTTTGTAGGCGTAGAAACTATCCATACCTCTAATTTGTTACTAATTTACAGATTTAAATGTAGTTTACACATCTAGGTAATATATTGTAACTTAGGAGTATATTTAAATAAAATAAAATGCAGACAATTTGATGATATCTAAATCTTAAAAATATATATTTAATTAAAATAATTATTGACTCTATAGGTAAGAGAGGAAAAAAGCAGTTAAATTCAGCCACGTAATTTTGGTGTAGCGAAAGAAGATTTTACTTTATTTATTGTCTAGCCTACCAAAGACTTGCTTTCTCTGCTCACTGATATGATAATTTGTATTCTAATTTTAATCAAGATTTATAATATGGATTGGTTTTATTAACGCCAACTAGAAGCAACTTGAGGACTTTTGGCGTCCGACCACGTAATTTTGAAACTTGGTCAAAGGATGAGGATGACACCTGAGCTAGTATACCCCTCTTCTAACCTGCACACCACGCCTACGGGAAGAGATTGAGCATCGACAATTTTAACGTGCATTAATCCCAACTACGAGGCGTAACTTTAGTGACATCACAGGTTCGAACCAGTTCACTAGGCTACATCGGTCTCATTGTAACATAGTATTTCTTTTCAACACTAAATTTAACACCAACCTGTTTATTTCATAATTACTTTGTATACTACCAGCATTATCAGTTAAGGTCGTTTAAATTCTTTTGATTCTATCTTGAAATACGGTTTTTGCAACAAACAAAGTTACAAGCAATAAATTATTTCTAATTTTCTAAAATAACATTAGGTCATTTTGTCACAAAAAGCACTACCGTAAACTATGTCTACTAAGAAGAAATCTTAGGATAAATTTCTTAAATTTAAATAGCATCGCATGGTAGAAATTATTTACTGTATGTGAAAATTTTAAGCAAATTTAAAATTAGATGGCAGTTATTCTATTAACATATTTTAAAATATGTTTTACTAATACAGCTCAGGTAATGTCGTTAAACTAAATATTTCTTTGAATTATATATGCAACATAGAATATGCAAAATTCTATGCATAACATTGGTTTACTTGAAGATGTGACTTTCTTATGAAATAGTTGAATACAATACGGAATACAACCATGCGTATGTTATATTTACTGTACACTTGAGAATATACTATTTATTTATTTTGATATATATGTATTACACAAGCTTTATTATTTTCGAAATTATTATTATCAATATAAAAACAAATGCAATATTATATTAGAAATGAAATATAATATTAGCAAGATAATTGACGGTTGTATTTGTAAATTCCCGTGCGCTTTCAAATTCATTTAAAATATTTATTATACATGCGTAAACAATACAAGGAAGAAAAAGAGGTAGTAATGAATATTTGACTTTCTACATTTCTTAAAGTTCAGAGATAATTTTATGAAGTATATTAATGAATACAGTATAAATAGAATTGAAAAAATGATATCTTGTAGAGAGCTTTACTTTTTACTTAAATTGCTCGGACAGAAAAATAATTTTTACATTTTTAACTCAAACTTATTTTTATGATGCAAGTTTTATGAATGATTTTGTATGTTTGCTTTTTAGTGAAAAGGATTTAAAAAAATTACATTTTTCTATAGAGCATTGAGTAACAATTGTAACAATTTGTTTTAACTCTTATTATATAACTTTGATTTTTCATTTTACTGTATGTTTTCATCGGTATAAGAATATGCAAGTAAATAAATTACTAATGATTTAATTTAATTTCGTTATTACTAGAATTATAAAAAAAATATTATCCGAATGCTTGTTTTATCTAAGCAAGCTTAGAAAAAAATAAATCCAACAAAAGCAAGCCTTATTTTTTTTAAATGTTTACCAGAATGTATTTATCATTGGTTTCACCTTTGAATTTCTATTAAAACTCGATAATCTGTCATGGCTATTATCTCGAGGATATTGCATTAAAAAGTTCTATAAAAACAAAAATGCATGCATTTTAATTTTTCATCTATTTCTGTCACTGATAATTTATATCTAGTATTTGGAAAATTCAAATTCCTAATTCATAATTGTATGAATCCAGTTCATATTATATAACATATAACCGCTTATTAAATTTTAAATATTTTATCATGAAATAAACTCATATTAAATGAGCTATCTAAATTTTAACAACATTTCAGAAATGGTACAAGACCAGTGTTTGATGCTGATAGATCTTTTACAATTAAGCTGTAATTTTGATTTAATAAACTAAAATTTTCTTACACAGAAAAAGAGATAACATATCATCTTAAATGCATTGCAGGAAAGTAGAATATGCTTTATATATATATATATATATATATATATATATATAATATGTCTGTGTGTGTACATCTGGAACAAAATTTCCCTTAACATTTGAATCCTTACATTTAATTAAACAGCATTTAAGTACGTTTAATTTTTAATCTGCTGGGATCATGGAACTGTAAAACATCACAAGAGTTAAGTGCCAGTGATTATAGATACACCAGTTTCATTTTAATCATTTATATACACTGTTCACAACAATTAAAGTATATTGAATTTTTGGGTGGATTAAGCGGCTGGGGAATTGTTTATATGATTAATACATGATCCACATACGTGGTAGGCTATGTAAGAAAAAAAATCAAGCATGTTTAGCAAAAAAGGTAATGCATTATACTTAGCATTTGGACACAAAATGGAAAAAAAAACACAATATGTGCATTCGAGAAAAAAAAATAAAAAAAAGGTATTTACATGAAAGAAAAAAAGTTTTTAGAGGGGGGTATGGTTTTTTAGGACGGGCAGCAACGCTGAACACCTTTCAGGCATGGAGTCAATGAGGCTATTTATGAGCATGCTGGGGTATTCTATCCCACTCCTCTAGAAGAGCTCTTTCCTGTTCTTGGGCAGTTCGTGAGGGTGGTAGGTGGCCAACAACTCGTCGGCCAAAAATGTCCCAAACGAGTTCTATTGGGTTCATGTCCGGAGAACATGCTGGCCATTCCATCCGTACGATTCCCTCATCAAAAACCAAATCACCCACTAAGTTGGCATGTTATGACCGGCAGTTGTCGTCATCTCCAATTGCTGTAGCGTACGGGACTACAATAGGTCTTAAGATCTCATCCCTATATCGGCGATCGGTCGGAGCTCCATTTCTAATGATCTAGAGATCGGTGCGCCCATCAATGGGGATAGCAGCATAGAACATTACTCCACCTCCGCTAAATCTGAAACATTGAAGCACGAACGCAGGATTGTTTCTAGCGCCACGATCCCTCCAGATAAAAATAAGCCTATCATCAGGATGAACAGAAAAACAGGACTCGCCAGAGAAAAGTACATTGAGCTATTCATTTCTCCTCCAGTTTACATGCTCGGATGCCCACTCTATTAGGGCGCCAAGGTGCCTTGCTTTAGTGTAACACATTCTATTGGTCGGCGAGCATACTGTCCTACAGCGTGGAGCCGGTTTCGGATAGTTTGTGTCGAAATCACCGTACCAGTAGCCGAGTGAAAGTGTTGCTGAAGAAGAGTGGCATTCATATTTCGGTGTTTCCGAGTCATTAGTAATAAATATCTATCTTCATTGGGCTATGTTGAACGTCTTTGACCTTGCCCTGGTCTTCGTTCTGCACTTCCAGTCTTCCAGAAACGGTTCCAGATTCTGGAAATCACACTTTATGCAACACCAGTAGCTTCTTCTACTTCGGCTTGTGTTCGGCATCCCCTCTAAACATCGAACAATAATCCAGGCTTCTGAATCGGTTAAATGTCTTCGTTGAGGCATCGCAATCATCGAACCCTTATTGACAATTGATATTCTTTTCTGCTTTGTCTTTCGTTAATTGAAAGGCAAATTTCATTC
>BMAW01118495.1:0-33560 GCA_019974015.1 Nephila pilipes
AGGAAACTGTAATGGTGGCCACCCTTTGACGGTCACGAACGAGCCCAGCTCGCATTCGAGTAGTGCATCATAATGCGCGCAAACGAATTCAGCTCGTCAAAATGATTTCAACCAAAACGGTTGCAACCATGCCCTAATAACATAACGAAATTGGCTCGATACCCACTTGCAAAATTTAGTTTGATGTCGTACAGATGGCCGTAATGAAATGTTTTGCATAATGAAAGAAAATGGGGCAGATCTAATTAAATTTTGTTGCAATTTGGCGTGAGTTTAAACTACTCATATTTACTTAAGCATTTTAATTCAATATTTTATAAATTAATTTATTGATGTGCTTACAAATGAGAGTTATAAATGACGTAAATATTACATTAATGTGCCACAAAAAGTTTTTTTTATTGACTATCGCTTAAAAGCGAACGAGCTTTCTGCTCCACCGCCAGAAATGTTTGACATTTTCACATATAACTAAGGGGGAAAAGGCTGCCACCTTCAATAACAGTTTGGACGTAATACAGCGCGTAATAAGCGAGATGAAACAATTGATTTTCCTACCCGTCAAATAGAAACAAGTAAACTTTAAAAGTTTAAAAAGAATTTTAGAAGTTGGTAGAGATTTTTACTAATATTATTAATTGCAATATTGTCCTCCATGTCAATGTGGCAGCGGAGCCTAGTGGTTAAGGCATCGGACTCGCGGCCGGCAGTTTCGTTGAGTCGTGGATTCGAGCCTTGATGCCACTGAAGCCCCTCCGTGTAGCGGGGCTAATGCACGTTAAATCTTTCGCGGCCCAAAGTCCTCCCGTTGGTGTGCTATGGAAATTTGGAGATGAGAGTGCCAGCTCAAGTGTAGTCCTCGTCACTTGACCGTGGTTCAAATTACGAGGTCCGTCGCCAATAGCCCTCGTGTTGCTTCTAATGCGACGTTAGAGAAACCAAAACCTCCCTATCATCAAAATCTTCGATGAAAGAGGGGTTCAATGGTTTACTAATCCTCTCCCTTCCAGTAGTCACCTAATATTTACGATTTAATTTTAATAAAATAAGTTTTTAGAAAATTAGAAGAAATAGAAGAAAAAGAATTTAATTTGATCGTCAGAGAGGTATTCTTAAGGTGCGCCCTTTTAATTACTACGTAGTTGGAGAAATCACCAAAAACAATTGCTTATAATTCGCAGTTTATTGAGATAAATCGAGTTCGTTATACACCATTCAACAGATCTGTTTCTCAATTTTCCAGTAGTCTCTAACACATCGTCATCTATTGAAAGAAAGAAGGAAATACTTCGGTGAATCTACAGCACCTCAGTCCGTCTCACAACTGGCAATGTAATAATGGACTTTACATGTGCGACTGTCTGTCAGGTGGCTCTGTAAGCCATTGAATAAACCTATAAATATACTTCTTTTTTGGGAGAAGTTTTCGGAATCTGTAATGGGTGAAACAGATTAAGGCGGAGGTAGTCTGAAAATTTCGGGGTCGGAGATATATGAATATGAATAGACGGCACACAGATTGAAGAAGTTTGGTTAGGTTTATTAACATCACACTAGAAGAAATACGAGGGCTATTGGCAACGGACCTCATAATTTTGAATCTCGGTCAAGTGACGAGGACAACTCCTGAGCTGCTCCCTTCTCTTAACTTCCACACCACACCAAAGGAAGGACTGTGTGCCCCAACAGACTTAACGCGCATCAGTCCCAGCTACACAGCGAATTTCTTGTGGCTAAAGAAGTTTGAAAACTCCTGCTTCAGGGAACTCGGAACCAAAAAAAACTGCAATGAATATATTATTATTATGATTATAGTTGTTATTTAGCCGAAAGAAAAACTCTTAGGTTACAATACCCCCTGTGAACTCTTAACTCTGAGTGCAACTCAATACAATTGAGACATCGAGGCCAGACATCGAGCCAGAGGGGTCAGTCTCAGACGTACGAACGAATTTGTTGGTAAGATTTGGGACAAATCTCAGTTACGATTATTAAAATCAGTTATTTTCTAATGTATTGGAATAATTGCTAGCTGTTCAAAATAAAGTTTAAATAGGAGTAAAATGAAAAGAAAAATTTCTGGTTACACAAGAATGGTAACGAGAGCAAATGGAGCTATTATTTTGAGGAGAAAATTACGTGAGTTGAAGTCAGGATAATTTAGCTGTGATATAAAGAAGATGTATTGCATCAATTACGCAAGACAATAAACCATAGGTTTCTTCTCCTTAAAAGTAGCCTGCAATTACTTATATCTTAGGCAAAAATTAAAGTAATATGTAAATACCGAAAAAATAGTGGTTCCTATTCTACTAAAATGAATTAATTTTCATTACTTTCAGCACAATTTTACACACAGCGATTAAAAAAAATATTATATTCACTGGCTATGAATATACGAAAAACAAAACATGAATCAAAAGCTAAAAAGTAAATAATGACTACTCCTTAAGAAGTTAAACATTTTTTAACAATTAACAAAAAAAAAAACCGACACACTAAGAAGGAGTTGCCTGATTGTAATGAAATTTCCCGTGCAAAGACATTTGGACCGAACATGCAAATGTTTAAATTAGGTGTCCAATGAATGAATAGCGGGAGCTAAAGCGCATGGAGACTGCGCATTCAGCAGGTGTATATAAGAAGCGATTCTCAATCTGATGATCAAATTTTCTGTTGCATTGCGATTTGGGATACGTTTTCACCGAATAAAATGATGTCTCTCCTCAGGATTCAAGAGGATTACGAGCAACTGTCAGAGTTTGAAAGAGGTCGTATCATTGGAGGCAGGTTGGGCAAATCAGAGAATCGCTCGTCATAGGGGTCGAAGAAATGCGGCGATTAGAATATGCTATGAGAAAAGGTGGACAATGGCAGATTTCAGCGTCATGATGGTAGTGGTCGACCTAGGGCCACAGCAGATAGGAAGAACAGAGTGTTTCTCAAATCAGCTGTCACAACGCCTTATTCATCTTTAAAAGCCATCAGACGTGCGACCCGCACACGAGTGTCCACCATAACCATTCACAGACGGCTGATAGAGCGAAATCTACGCTCGTATCAAACACTACGCCATCTACCACTCAATGCACACTGTTGAGCCAGATTACACCAGCCATTGCTTGACTTGATCAGGTTGGAATAATGCTGACTGGGGACGTATAGTGATTAGCGACGAATCCCGCTTCCAACTGTATCCTGACGATCATCGAAGACGTGTCTGGAGACTCCCATGGCAGCGGGTCGATCCTGTTTTTACTATTACATGCCATACAGGCCATCAACCAGGAATTATGGTCTGGGGTGCCATTTCCCTTGATAGCCGGACATCTTTGGTCATCATTAGAGACACACTTACAGCACAGCAACATTCTGAGACTTGTTTAGCTATCGTTCCTTTTGCAGTAGCCTGGTGTTACTCTTCGGCAAGACAATGCCAGACCATATAAGGTACGTCTTGCTATGAACAATCTTACAGCTCGTCAAACACTTCCTTGGCGGGCCAGGTCTCTCTCAATCGAGCATGTCTGGGATGTGATGGGAAAGCGACTGCCTCTACCAGGAAATGTTGATGACCTAGCCCGACAATTGGATCAATTTTGGCAAGAAATGCCGCGGGAGACCATCACGGAGCTTTATCACTGTATGCCACGTAGTGTGGCAGCTTGCATCCAGGCTAGAGGTGTGGCAACACATTAATATATATATATATATATATATATATATATATATATATATATATATATAAACAAATAAAAATTTCTAAAATAATTGACTTTTTTAAGAATCTCACAGTACTATCCCTTCCATCGCCAACTTGTCGTATCTATCGAAACATGTAAACTTCTAAAGTCCAAAAATAATATCGCCAGAAAAAAATAAATAAATAGAAGTTCTCTTTTATCGTTGAGATATATGTATACTTATGTGTCTTTTTATGTAAGTAAAATCACATTTATATATGTATAAATAACTGCTTACAAGCAATTAATTATCAACACATGTATTTAACATTTATTAAACACGTACTTAATTTGTACATCTTGCGTAAAATCCACAACAGTTCTAACTTTGAAATTTTGTAGAATATTTAAAAAGATAACATTCTATATTCTGAACATAATTATTAATTCAAAATATGAGTTGAATAAATTTTAAAAACTCTACATTTCATGATTTAAATTGCTCTTTATTTTCATTCAAATTTTACGCTATACCTAAAATTTCTAAGGATTTGAAAGAAGAAGGAAAATTATGTTCATTGTACAAGAAATAAACACATTTCATTAAGACAGGAAATATAAGCTCTATAAATAAAGTCGACTTTTTGGAGAAAATACCTTACAACACACATTTTGA
This sequence comes from Nephila pilipes, assembly GCA_019974015.1. Taxonomy (NCBI): domain Eukaryota; kingdom Metazoa; phylum Arthropoda; class Arachnida; order Araneae; family Nephilidae; genus Nephila; species Nephila pilipes. The sequence continues at coordinate 4,360 of BMAW01118495.1, forward strand.
AAAAAAAAAAAAAAAAAAAAAAAAAAAAAACATCGATAACAATAATTTTTCTTCGGGGAGGTTAAGCGTTTATTTAGTTCTAAAACTCAATTTTCTGTCGTTACAGTTACCATATTCTTAAAAACAATATATCTGTAGAATGTGTTTCGCCCTTTCTAAGATTTAACATCAAAATAATAATAAAAAAGAAAATGCGAAATCTTTTAGTTTCTAGGTTTCCTTACAATAGACAATGAATTATTAAAGCTAACAAAAATGTTTTGCTCACAAATATTAAAATTAAAACAAACGATAAATTACAAAATTAAATATATCAATATATATATATATATATATATATATATATATATATATATATATATAGCTATTCTTGCTATAAAATGTATATAGTTATAATTAATATTTGCATATCCCAACACTACGACAATAAATACAATCTTCTTAAATTCCCGAGATTATCAGTCGTTAGATTTGAATTTAATGATGCAATAATTTAATTTTCATTACATGTGCAACACAGTTTTTTTTTAATTCATTATCGATCGGAAGTTTATAATTTATTGAATGTGTATCATACACTATTTGATGTTCCCACTAAGCAAAGTTAAGTTTCTATTTAATATATTCAAATTTTGGTAAGATTCACGAAAAACAAGTCAAATCAAGTTCATTTAAAAAAAAAAATACGTTGATCTTAAAAGTAAAGTTATTTATTATGACAAAATGAAAATTATTATTTATATATAATTTATTATATTTTTAACAAAAATGTTGAGCTTTGAAAATAGATTTAATTAACATTACTAGGTTGTGTTTAATCTATCGAATTCTGTTATAAAGTAATAGTAGTATTAGTACTCTTGTTATAATTTATACTTCTAAATTTCTGCAATATTATTAAATTTTAATAAGTAAAAAAAGGAAAACAAATAAAAAATCAATATTATTGATAGCCTTCTAAAAAATTAAAGTTAAAATAAATGTATGTAACAGTACCTACTTTTAAAGTTTATCATTGCGATTTGAACTTAAAAGCTCAAAATTTTGGAAAAAATTTCCATTATAGTATATTTCTAAAAAGGGATAAGTATGAATACTGGAAGAAATTGAACTTAAGGAGTTTTTTACTTTTTAAAAACACATAAGTGTTTAGTTATCAACATTGGAAAATAGGGTGGGAAAGCCAGGGTGGGATATAACTAATGCGAATAAGAAACAATATCAAGAATAAACTTTTTCTGTTGACTTAAAAAATATGAATTTTTATAATTAATTCATAATATAAAAAATTTAATTTTTTATCCAATTTATCTTTTATCATTTTCTTCATAACAATATTACTAAATAAGATTTACCATTTTTTTCACATATGTAAAACACTTTTGATAATTTGAATTTAAAAAAAAATACCTGTGTGTATACAGGAAGTTGAACTTATCCAAATCTTTTCACTCGTGAACCTTTAAAAAATAATAACCATCCAGAATATCTGTAAGAGAAATTAGTAACACGTTAGTAAAAATTGTTTTAAAATCATCTATAAATGTACTGGTCTGCAATTTTGTTTCAAAAAGTAATTACTTTAAAATCGAAGCATACAATATAACAAGTGAGACTTTATTAAACATTCCTGTAACCAATCCTAAATTTTTATGATACACAGTTATGAACTTCTAGTAAACTAAAAATAAAAACGAGAATATTATGAATGATGACGCGATTAAAATATCTTATCACTTTGTTCTTATCTCAGAATCTGTTTCTTTTTGCTTTCTTAATCTAAAAGAGAATTAGACAGAGAGAGGTTAAGGTAACTTTTATTGGTAAAAACTCCCAGCGTTCATTGAAACAATTTTCTGCGATCATCATACTAAAAGTAATTATATAAAATATCATTACTTAAATAATTAAAAATGATTTAACTATTTGTGTTAGAAATAAAAAACCAACGAAAAAAAAATGAAAACATATGGTTGAAGATGATAAGAACCTCTTGGCCTTTTCTAATCGCAAGACCACTTAAGAAATATCCAGAAGTCTTTTGTTTTAAAGTGCTTTAAGCATTAAAAACAATATGCTTTTTAAAATGAAATGCTTGAATAAAAATCAAGCTGATAAGCTAAGACAAGATTCTCTGTAAAAAATAAAAAAAAAGAAACACGTGAGACGTATTTATTATGTCATTTCGTTTATAATCAGATTAACAGTTTGCTACAAACAGAAAAAAAATAGTAAAACAGTTTTAAATTAATTTAATAGATAGCATGTAACTCGAAAGGATTCAACAGTTTAGTGTATTTTTCTTCCGGGTAATGCTCGTATTTTCATATTTACCTATATCTTATATATTACTGTACAATATATTTAACTATATCGTACAACAAAATAGCTTCTACTTCGCAAACCCAATGTTTTCTAGAAGTAAACACTGATTCTTTGTATTATTAAAAGCTGCACATCCCCATAATATAAAAATAATATGTGAAGAATTATCACATAGTATTTTTAATGGGTTTTCTTTAACTCACGTTCTAACTTTGTCTGGTTCAAAACCGCAAAAGCTTTTTTCGCACATTTAAAATTCAATTCACATTCAATTGAGATGAAATTTTCAAAACATGATTAATATGAATCACAATACGATAATTTAACTACAATAAATAAAAATTATTTGATTAAAACTAATTATTTGCAGAATTAAATTTTTCGCTAAGTTTCTCTCCAAATTGTTGCCGAATCCGTCGTTTAATAATTTATCGTTTGTTTTAATTTTAATTACATGTAGCTTAATTAATCAACATAATGCTTAATTGAGCTAAAAAAATTTACACGTATTTATTTTAGATGATAAATTTAATAAGAGTCAAATAATGAAACGAATTATTAAAACTAATAATTGAATAAATTCAATTTGACTTGATGTTTCCTTTTGCTCTTAAAAATTTAAGGTATAAAAAAAAATATGTTACACATAGTGTGAAGTTTGAAAGAAGACCCATGCTCAAAAAACTCGTTTTTTACCGGTGTTATTACAATTACAGAAACAAAGCAGAAAATGTTGCAAAAGATTTTCTTCAAACCAAAAATAATCAGAAAAATGTAAAATAAGTTTAGCAATCATTATTTTGAAAAAGCAGTTATTAAATTAAATTTAATCTCTAGTTTACGTCATCTACCGTTACATCATCTAGTAGATATTGGAGTGAAATAGGGGACTGTGAACAGATAAGAAATGTGTGTAACCAAATATTCAAAATTTTTGAATGCGTGGACTATGTTAATTCGTTTTAAAGCCTGAGAAGAGGTGAGGGGGGGGGGAAGAAATTTTATTCACAGCGATGCTCTCATTGCTTGAATTACTATATCAATATGATTTTACTGGTAAAAAAATTACTGAAAATTCAGTATAAAAAATAGCTTTCATCAAATGATTGGATGACGATTTTTTTTCGAATACAGAATGCATTGACAACTAATTCGTCCTAATTAACCTCCAAGTTTTCTGTTGTATAAGCAAAAAGTATCGATACTTGTATTTTCCGATTAGAGTAAAAAGGATAAATATAACTGATATTAGTGAAAAAAATTATGCAACTTAGAAATACTAAAATTTTATCAGTTTTTTCAATATTTATTTACTGCATCTGTTTCATAATAATAATAGCTAATGAATGTTTGAACGGAAATTATTGAGCCGCAGCTGTAATTATGCGGCTCTAAGTTACTTTACAGAACAAAATTACGAAGTCTTCATTCAAAATCAATGATCCATTACATCTGTCATTTGTTTTGACATATCTTTAAATTCCTACATAAACCTAATTTTTACGAATTATAAATAATTTTCTACTTTTATACAATGATCGAAATCAATTATTTTATCACAGACGAATATCGATTCGTTGTAAAAGTAAGATGGAAAAAAAAAAAGAGTTTTTAAGCAAAAATCGAGTTACAATTATTCTGTTCTTGATGAATAAAATAAAAAAAATCGAAAAGTTGCAGAGAGGTGCAGTTAACTTAACTACAAAACAGTTTAAGCGCAGCAGAATAACCATTTCAAGAATCTGGAAATGTACTTTCGAAAATAATTGTAAAGGCGAATCGCATGCTCATGTTGATTCTTAAAAAAAAAAAAAAAAAATGTGGATATAAATGCAAAGATTGTGGAAAAACACTTATTCTTGTCAGATATATTCCTTTTAGCAGAAAAAGTACCACAAGATCAGTTCACTTCACTGAAGCTCCCAAATCTACATCATTCCGAATTTTGAAAAAAAAAAAGAAAAAAAAGAAAAATTCCATACAAAGAGTTTAAGCACCATCAAACCACTTCTCACGGAAAAGAATAAAAAAGGTCGCGTAGAATTTTGTCTGTCTACAAATTGAAATGCAACAACGAAATTACTGAAAAACCCAAAAACTATCTACTCACTCAAATAAAAATTAAGAGCAATATTTTTAATTTATTACAATTTTTTATAATAAATCTGGAGTTCTATACTTATTTTCTTATGTTACTAGTTATTATTAAACGGCACAAATCAAATTCATCAACTGCTACTATTATTATGGAACCAAGGAATTAATTTTTTAAAATTGTTATTCCCATCGCCTTTGAATTAAAGTCGTTCATACATTAAACATTCTATTTCTTAAAAATTGAAAACTCGTGCCTTCAAAATTTGGGATTCACAAATTAATAGCGATATTAAAGTACAAATGCCAAATAATAATTGACATGTTTTATTAAATTAATAATGTTAATATAAGGACTTGTTCAATATTAATATGACAGACATTTTTTTTTAAATATTTTTTAGATCTATTGAAATATTTTTATTAACTGTTCAACCTAATGAAGAATTTTGAAAATAATTTTCTAATTAGCAAATAGTTCTAATGTTCGTTTAACCATTTAACTCTATGAGTACATATCTGCCCAAAATGCTAATAAATATGGAGAATGTTTTCACGCCCCTCATAATCATGAAAAAATTATGAAATTCTTCCTTTGGAATTCCTCCTTTAATTATGAATATTTAAATTTTTTAAGGCCTGATTTTTTTAACGTGCTAACATGTTATTGTTATCAGAGAATGACGTACACAAAAAAGTGTGGGCATAAAATAAAACATACAAGGTGTTAGGTTCAAAAGATTGACATTATAATACATTACGATTATAATAATTGCATTTAGTTTGCTCATGGCATCTTTACTTTGATAAGATACGTTTAATTTAATATTTTACTATCTGCATTTATTTTAAAATCGGAACAGAATGTTATTGCCTTCTTTAATAGTTTATCGTTTGCTTTTATTTTAATATTTAATTTAATAATTGATTTTCATGGCACAATCGGCATATCGTCCGTCTTTGTTCTTTTTGTTGTTAACATTGGCAATGTTTTTGCACTTTTGATTGTTTTGTTGCTCGTGAAAATAAAACTGCACTAGGAATTCGAAGATGGCATTTTCTTTTCTTGATGATAATTGCATTTTTGCAACTTGGGGCTTTGAAGTATGCTTACTTTACACTAATTAGCATTCATTTTGAATAATTCTACATTTTCGCGAACTTTCCAGGGGGGGAAGGAAAGAAACAAACGACAGAGCATGATAAAATGAAATTACGAAAGCAATTTTATCTTTTTATTTCATTTTTGTAAATTTGTTTTAAAAAATCGTTTTACATCATTAAAATCGGTCGTTGGTAGTTTTATTAGTCGCATTTGTTTAAATCATTAGTCGTTATTGTTAATTCTGTGCCATTATCAAACATTTTTTGTTCCTCAATTCATTACAATATCGTTTCATCTGTTCATTTCAAAAATGGTACAAAATCGTCTATAATGTTAGAAGCCTTTATAATTTATAAAACTTACCTTAAAGTTTATTTTTAATTCTGAAGTTAACGGGGTTGCTAATACAATTATGGACCACACCCAGTTTGAAATTACCAGGATAATTTTTGAATATCAAGTTAAATCTAATTACCAAAACCTCGGTGATATATTAATTTTAGTCTTAGGCAAAACGAGCTAGAAATTATTTATGTTTAATTATCACGTTTTTAATAGCAGTAATTAATCATTTAAGTATTAATTCATTTCTCACTTATTAACATATAAAAAATTCTTTTTATTGTACTATAAACATAATTTATCATCTATGGGTAGATTTTAGTTATTCTTCTTAATTCCTTTTATTTAAAATTACTGTTCAAAGTGAAGAAATAATTTTAAATTTATCCCAGGAAATTTTTGTATTTTTTGAATAAAAGATTAAATTTCTTGAAATATTACTTATATATTTGTGAGGTGATTTATTTAAATAAACGTATTTTAATTAAAAAAAATGCATTTAAACACATCCGATAATTCATTTTAAAATAAAGTTAGAATTTAAAAAATAACCCTAAATAACTTAATACTAAAAAATATTTTATATTGGAAAATATTACATTCTTTTAACTAAGAATCTACAATATTAATATGAAACTAATTAATTTTGAATATATTTCTCTTCACACTAACAATGAACTTTAATTTTCAAATAATTTCATAGATGGCAGCACGAGCGAGATTGTTTCTGCTATTTTTTGGTTAATATTACAACCGTCAATTAACGTCACAACATCCTCTAATTTGGAAAAATGAAAATTTGAAGATTTTTTTCCGAGATTAATTCATCTTTTTCTAGTACATTTTTTAAAAAGAGTGCATTCAAAAAAATAAATAAATAAATAAATAAAAAAGTTAAGTGCAAAATTTTGCAAGGAACAAATTTAGCTGATGCACTTTTTTATTTATAATTATTATTAAATTACCCAATTAAATATAAGAATTAAAATAAACAATGAAATACAGAGAAATGAAATATAGACAATAGTAAACTTTTCTGATATTAAAATTAAAGGAAACAATAAATTATTAATTTGAATATCATATCAGCTATATGTAACTAAAATTAAACCAAACGGTAAATTATTAAATTGAATATATTTAAGCTAAATGTAATTAAAATTAAAGAAAACGATAAAATATTAAATTGCATATTTTTAAGCTAAATGTAGTTAAAATTGAAGCAAACGAGAAAAAATTGAAAAGTGATCTGGTAAAAAAAGTGATCAACCTAAAACAATAACCCCTTAGGTGACTAATAATACTAAACCAATATTAAAATCATTTCATCCCAAAACATTCCAAGAAGGAAGCCAAACTCAAAAGACGTAATTTGAAATTCTTGAGGCAAAAAAAAAAGGGGGGGGGACTGCCTTACAGCTTAAAAGTTACGCAGAGCTCTGTAAAGACATGTTTACTAAAAGACGAATTGAATCAATCTATTTCCTAGAGAGGTGAACTCTAGGATAAACACAGATATCATATTTGCTGGAAAGTGTAATTGGTCAAGACCATAGAACTTTATATGGACCCCGGGGCAACGGGGGGGGGGGCAAGGAAATGGTCCATGTTCCGGGATGGCAGAATTAGCCATAGTTTGCCAATTCTGTCTGCAGCATTAGATCATTTTCTTAAATATTATCAAGTTTTTTCCTTAAAACTTAATGTTAATTTTAAACTTTTAAATTAATTTTGCTAATTCATGGCAAGTAAGTCTAAAGCAACTTATTTAATAACTTATCGACAGGAGATTAAAGGTCGAAAGACCTATGCACTCCTATATTCATCTAATCTATAGGCCATGGTCATTAGATCAGATGACTATATTATCATCGAGACTAAGTTGGTACTTTTGCAGAATTTCAAGTCAATTGGTCAATTGGAAGTGATTCAATATAGAGTTGTTAGATGTGACTTTAGTAATTATACTTACACTATGTGAAGTTAAACGAAAACTCGTCAAATATTTTACTCAAAATAAAATAATACATTTCATTTTTTGAATTTTGAAACGGACGTAGTCTAGACGCGATCCACTATTGCCACGTAACAAATTCAATAGTGTATCCGTGTTGGTTTTTCTTTCATTGTCCTTGAACACAACTCATAGACGTGAAGGTGAACAGATGACGTTTAATTTCTTCAACTTTTTTTTGTTACTTAAAAAAGAGTAGTGCAACATTGATATTGTTTATTTTACACTTTGACCAAGTTTCACATGAACCTAAATTTGTTAGTTATTGTAAAGCCTTGTTGATTTTTAGCCTTAGATTAAAGCCATAGTTGATTTTTGTTTTAAAGATTCTTCGAATATACAAGAGTGTTAAGGTAAATGGGTGTGTTTATTTTGTTTATTTTTAAACTTTTCAATGAATCTTAGGTTTTACCCTCGCAGAATGTTACTTATTCGTTTTAACGTATTAATCTATAAGTAATTTAATTTTACTCGCGCGCAATGCATGCGTCATATTATTATTTTTTTTCTATGGGGGTGGTAAATATAATATTAGCACTGGGTGGCAGAAGTCCAAGCTACGTCACTGTCCCTGGACTCCACTCCAATCTCGAGGGGTCCAAGTCAACGAAAGAGAAAAATCGAGGGTGCTTGAGAAGTAATTATGAGTCTATGAGAGTGAATCCCATTTAATCAGGTTAATCCCAAATTTCAGTGGTCCACAGAAGTCGTTATTCACCTAATACAGGTTTTACGCAATACTTACTTATATAACAGGCAAATAAATTATTACTAATTGTATATTAAATAAATGTTCATAAACGTGTGCAATTAGATACATATTCGCTTCTTGTTCACATTGGTAAAAACTTGCACTCTTGATACCAGTAGCAACGCATTGCGCTCACATGCGCAGCAGAAATGCTTGTCCAGACATGAAAAAGGACTGCGCACAAGATATAGACTGCACGGATTTGTTTAATTTGCCAATTATAAATAAAGCGTCAGAGGCAAACACTGCATTTGTTATCTGAATTCTGAGAAGAAAAGTGACAAACAAATATTTTCAAAAATATAATTAAGCAGTTAGGTACGTACAAGTTTAAAAAAAAATAATCAAATTCATCTTCTTTGAACTCTGAGAAAAGTAAGCGAATTAATTTTTAAATTTTTAATAAACTTTCTTTTTGTTGTTCCTCCCATTGCTTGGAGATGCCGATTATTTTCACAATCCCCCGTAATTTCTAAAATTTAAAACATGTGATTCTAAAGTTAAGAATAAAGATATATCTGCGAACTGTTTGTTATAAGGCGAACAAAGCATTCCTCTTTAAAAGACAATACAATATTTTGCATTATAACTAATATAACCGAATTTCAAATTTTGCATATAGTGACATTTTATTTTTGAATGGATTAAGACATTTTTTGGTGAACATAATGTGAGAGTTTTAATTTTTTTTAACACTTTAATATAAGGTAAGTTTTGCAAACTTTATTTAGTGAGTACTACAGTCTGGTAAGATATATTTCAACTTTAAAAAGGCCTTCTGTATGTCTAATTCAAGATTAAATTAAGGTTTTACACCGGGAATCAAATTTTAATTACTATGTCTGATTATATTTAAATAACTTAATATTTGTCAACGGCAACTGTTAACTGCTACTAAACATCTAAAAATTCTAAAAATAAATGGCAATATGGCAGTGATTATTTGATAGGCAATGTTGTGTAGTATGATAGATGAAGTATTCACACACGTGTATTGACTATATTTATACACGACCCACAACAAATAAAATTATATACAATGGCAAAATATTAACCTTAACCTAGACTAAAACATTCCCCCTTCATATATTTATCAAGATATCTTACTCATTTACAGTCAAAAACTGAGCTGTCTCCTGGACAACCTACCGTTCTTACCACTCTCCCTGCCCGACTCACTCTTATCTCCCGCTCATCCTTTTTCTTTGGCGCCTCACTTACAATCTGCTTACATGTCTTGGCACGACAGGCAGTTTAGCGTTCAATATTTGAAGCTCGACATCATTCTATCCAAGTCAGACAAACAACTGCCCAAGCGCCGTTTATGCAACAAAGTTTTAAGCAGTGACTCTATGAAACTATCCAAATTGGAATATCGTCTGAGAAGATTTCACCCTAATGAAACAAATAAGATTTGAAATACTTTCAAATACAGAAAGAAGCACTTCATTAGAGACCCACAGTAGGCAGTAAGTTTTCTTTGACATAAAAAAGAAACGATATTGGTTTGCGCTCACCTTACAGTAATTTATCACTTATAGCAAAATCTTGAAAACCGTATAGTACAGGAGAACAGTTCATTTTAAAGGCCAATGAAGAAGTTTTAAGAACTGTTCTACACAAACCTGCATATGATATACTCAAAAAAAAAATTCCTTTGAATAAGAAAACAGTTCAAAGACGTATTAATGAAATGAGTGATCATTTTGAAAATTTTATTAGTAATCATCTGCAAAAAAACACATTTCCCCATGCAATTTTACCCGAGTAGTGCTACATTATTATTGTCATATGTCCTTTATGTCATGGACTAAAAAATTACTATTCGCATTAATTTTGACAGTAGACACTAAGAGTGAAATAATGCACCATGTGAGGAGCGGAGGGGTTGGCTTCTCGAAATAAGTCCCTATTCAAAGGCGAAATAAAAGTTTATTTCTCCAAAGTAGGCAATAAATGAGCCACACCTGGGGTCGGCTACTTTAGTGCATTCATGAACACATGCCTCTGCTACACAGATGTGGCAGGGATGATACACCTGTGAGAGGAAGTGTGAACTATGACGTGGGGACTTGGGCCTATCCGTTTGACGTCTGACATGTAACACCAGCGTGCCGTGCGTTCAACTGGATAATGACCGATAAGAACGAATGGTGTTGAGGGTCAGAGATGGAGGTTGTGAAAATTATTAGCCGTCTATTCGGAAATGAAAATGAAGCTAGGGGGGGAAGTCAGCCCTACCCTGGGATTTTAAATGGACGGAGAAAAACAAAGAGCAGGCGAAGAGAGGATCCGGTGAAGAGAACGAAAGAAGGCGATCCCGCAAGGAGTGAGTGATAGAGATGGCGATTGTGGCTATTCTTCTACTCGTGCGATTTTGATGAATTTTATCCCTTAGTGACTAAATACAAAGGGATATTTTCTTATTCGTGATATTTTGTTTGTGCCATTGTGAAAAGAATAACAAAGCGAAAACGCTTTGTAACTTGAGTAAAACTCATACAATTGAAAATACAAGGAGTATTTTTACTTAAGCTTTGTGATTCCTTCACTTTACCAAGCCATTCCACAAATTTTAGGGTTACGACGTTACACTAGGAAACCAAAGCCTACTATGCCTAGCCTACTACTCTCTCGCGACAGTCTACTACTATGCTTAGCCAACTACTATCTAGTGACAGCCTACTACTATACCTAGCCGACTAATATCTAGTGACAGCCTACTACTATGCCTAGCCAACTACTATCTAGTGACAGCCTACTACTATGCCTAGCCGACTACTATCTAGTATACAAAGACTACTACTATCTAGTGACTGTAATGTTATGGAGGATGAAGTCAAAAACTTTGTTTATGCAAACCAGTTACATGGTTTCCTCACATTCACCGCTCTTTAGGAAACAACACCATCTGGTTTCCTAAACAATGTTTTGGTGACGTCATCCACCGGAATATTGCGGCGTTCCGCAATATGCCGCTCCACTTTCCTAGGAAACCCTAGTCTTCCGATAGTCTCCCTGTATTAAAATGGTGGATTAATGAAAGGGCTAGAAAATGCCATATTGTACTGGAAAGGTGGTATAATGAAAATAATAAATATATAGGGTGAAACACGATTCTAATGCGAAAATGTTTAACATGAAAAATGAAGTAATACATTAGTCCCGGTAAAATACTATGCAACTTCTCAAATTTATTTTCTTTTAGCTTGAAACAAAAACTGCTTAGCACGAAAATATTTCAATTCTTTGACTCAGCTCATTTTCTTTTGTAAAAGAGAACAAAAAAATGATGGGTTTTTATCGTTTTTATGTTTCAACTAATCTTTGGGTAGGTAGCGGCACTGCCTTTGTCATAAAGCTTCAATCCCAAGTCTCTAATTCGATTTGGGAAGTGATACCTCAAGAATTGACGAATATTGAAACTGAGCCAATATATAATGAAATACTTGGGATAGTGTCTACATCAGTACCAACAATACCGTTAGATGAATCTATTGCCGGCGATAACAGTGGTGTAACTGAGGGGGAGGGGTAAGAGGGAATATCTGTCTCTCTGGGCGCAGCATCACAGGGTGTCAAATTGTAGGTAAATTCTAAGAATAAAATGTTTCCCCTTCTCAAACACATTAGCAAGTAAATAAACAACATTCACAATCACAATTCATCCCTCTATCAGCACGAGGATATTTTCCTCCCGTGGTTTTTATCTCTTTCTGAACCTATCTGAGATCATTCATGGCACGGGAAAGATTGTCAGACTTTCCTTTACTGAGTGTGGAGTGAAAGGTGACCCCCAGCATACATTTTGAGGAACTAATCGAAACATTTACAGTTGCAAAGGCTAGGAAATTTTCCTTTGAAGTTAACAATTACATTTAAAGTATTATACATAAGGCTATATTTTTTTTTTAACTTTATGCTAACTTCTTTTGCAGGTTTTTTTATTATAATATCTCATAAATTAATATTTTGAATTTTTGTAATGCTATATTTGAATAAGGCTATTGAATAATTATATTTGCAAAAAAGCATCGTTGTCTTATTTATTTTATTTATGTCAAGTGCCTAATTAATCATTTCATTTAATGAAACCTTGAAAATATTCTCATAAAAATGCTTTAAAAATTAAAAGATTTAAAGCTACTTGAAACTAAAAATATTATTACTTTAACTACATTTTTTATAATTTTCTTCTCTTTCCATATTGCCTTTTGGTAAACAAGAGAGTGTTTTAATAAAAACATATCTTCCTGTCTTTTCATTGTATTTTAGAGCTTTTTAACTGTAATATTTTTAATCGGAAGTAATTTCATTTGTTTGTCAAAAATATCGTTAAAACTAATCTCACACACATTAAAAGAATGATTCATAAAACTTAAAGTACATAATTCTATACAATTAATTACTTTTTTTTTATAATCTTTGACTACTTATACATTAGATAGTTAGTAATATCTTTAATATCATGTAATTATTGGCTGTCTAAATTGTTATCAATATTTAGGAATACCTTACTAATTATTTTGAATATTATTATTTAAGTCACGAATAGTTTTATTCTTCCAATTTTATTTTTAGGCTTTTTCTATTACATCTCTTACTTTTTATTATTTTTTTGGTTAACCTCTTTATTTGTTCATATCTTTCTGTTTTATAAAATGAAAAATATTTCTATTACTGTACAGTACATTCAAACCATAAGGGTAAACTATATTGTACAGTCATATTAAATGGTTTTCCCACCATAATCGTTTTTAATTATTAAATTCTATTTTGATAATCGTAATCTCGACATTTTCAAATTTATGCAAATAGAAATGACTTACTTCAATTTTCTGACTATTTCTTAAGGTATTGTTGTTGTTTTTTGTATCAAATCAATCTTTATTGGTTTTATTGTTTATGTAATTATATATTGTTTAGGTAATTATATATATTTCAATTGACAGGTTTTTTTTTACAATTTAATAAATAGATACAATTAAATATTTTTCAGAAAATATAAATTTAGATGTAGGATTACATTGTTCGTTACTTACCACACTACAAGTTTTATATCTTTTATTATCACATTTTTATAACTTAATATTTTAGTGTTATAATTACTATTATTCTAAGTACTGTAATTTGTTTCATTACTTTCAGAATAATCATTTATATTCATTTCATATCAACAGAATTTTCATTTGAAATTTTATTAAAAGTGTCTAATTTTCTTTTATACTCTTTTTGTTCAAAAAACGTATACACACACACACACACACACACACACACACATATATATATATATATATATATATATATATATTCTAATGCATATACGATGACGCGCATTTATAATACAAAAAATAAGATAATAACAAATTGCAAAAATAATTTAACCAAAACTAAAATGTAAAATTATTGTTAGTAAATGAATAAATGCTTTTATTACTATGGCAAAAACATAGACATACTGAAATACACATAGTACCATTCAAAAAAAGCAAAGCAACAACGTTAAAATAAGGAAATTAATGACAAAAAGTTGAAAAAAAGTTAAGTGAATTAATTTAAATTGCTCTTTATGGTTGTAGACAGAAATGCATGGGTATACGTATTATGGATTCAACCTCCCTATTCAGCTTAATGACTTTATAACAAAAAAATGTAAAAACCAATTATACTCAAAAGTCCATATTCAAAAAAGCAATTAAACTCAAGTAAAAAACATCCCAAACGAATGGGTATTCATATAAGATAAAATAAAATCATCCATTCAAAGTCAAATATTCATCATTTATATTCGCTGAAAAAATATGACACCGAAACAGAGCAATGATACTCTCTCTTATCTACCTCAAACCGAAGCTCTCTACATAATCTGCAGATCCCGAATGGAATTTGTTGATTATCCATTCTGGGCCAGAAGAGCGAGTGAGGAGTGGAGGAGCATAAGAGAAAGGGGATGGAACTCCCCTCTTTTCTTATCGATAATGGGTTATTTAAACACTCCTTAATCTTTTTATTGATTGCTTATTAATGTCTCACTCTCGCACCAATAAGTGTCCGTGGTAACCTAGTGATTACGGTTGCGAACTCAAGGGTAGCATTGTTTCTTCGAGTCGTGATGCCACCTAAGACTCACCGTTGCTGATGCACGTTGAATCTGTCGAGGCTCCACGTCCTCACTTTGGCATGGAAGGGAAGTACAGAGATGGAGGAGTTAACTGAGATCCCTTAACCGAAGATCGACTTACGAGGTCTGTCGCCAGTAGCCCTCGTGTTGCTTTTATTTAAGCGCGACATTAATAAAATAACTAATCACTTAATCTTGTATTAATAAGATAAGGATTATAGGAATGCATGCTTCACCGAAAGGCGAGTCGTATTCATTCATATAACATTGATTTTATCTGGGATTGATCACAGAGATAAGAATAGGTGACTTTAGAGAGAACGTTTAGATTGTATACAGGCAGACACCGTGATAATAATTAATCTGTTGAATTTTTTTTGAAAGTATTCAGACCAGTTCATTTTTATTAAGCGTGGAAATAAGTGCAGAGGGTGATAATTCCCCTTTTGCAAATAATTGATAAAGACCCTCTTATTTTAAATTGTTCACCTTTTTTTCTTTTTTTCGCTCTCCGTAGAAGGGTCCACGAAACCCTCCATACGATTTTTTACTGTAACCGCCTGAAAAACCTACCAAACAGTTTTAACTGTAATTGTCTGTTCTGTATACAAAATAGTTTACGCTAATAAAGTTCATGGTTTTGGAACATACCCAAGAAGGACTCACTGCGAAATATTGTTTTCAAAGATCTTTTCGTTAATGACAGTAACTAATAAAGAAGTGTTCAGAACATTCCTGCAGAAGTTGAAATACTTAGATATCTATTGAATTAAATGAATATTTTAAAGGGGAAATACCCTTTGTTGCTCTATACTCTACAAAACCATTCAATTAAACAATCAAAGGTCATGATTCGGGAACCACACGTGTACTGATGCCCGCCGTCCCAACATTGGTCCACCAGGTCAACGTTATTGTTCAAGAAATATTTTATGAATGATGTATAGCAGTCAACGTTGTTATTTGAAAGACGCAACTAACTTCGCTCAACAGAGCCAATAAAAAATTGGAAGCATCGCACTTGGATTTGAAAGGTTACAAACAATACATGATTCGCGCTCTAAAACAAAAACAAATCATAAGAGGCAAGCTTATCTCGTTTGATTTTCTTAATTCACAATTAAATATAGCTCACAAAATTAAGAAAATTCTATTTCTGCTGTTGAAGTGTATGAAAAAAAAAATCCTAGTTTTTTTCAAATACTTTGCTCAGTACAAATACGAACTGAACAATGACATTCTTAATGCTTGTTCAGATGCAGACTTTGAAAAATATGAAATTGAAACTCAAGAATTGTTTTGTAAAATGAATGCATTAAAAATTACTTTAAAATGTGAGTTGAAAAAAAGCTTTAAGAAATAATACTACTAATGTATGTCAAAATACAGTGAATAACAAAATATAGAATTTGAACTTTCTGTAGAATTGTCAGTGTTTATTTCAAATTACATTTACTGGATAGCAATTCATGATTTATTTCTTAGCTAATGCTGCTACAATTTCAAAAGCTTTCTGTGAAAGGCGAAGCAATCAATTCAAATTTTAAATGAAAATTATGAAAAGGAGGGGAATGCACTAACTAAACGTCATGAAAACGAACGAAAAATTATAAAAGTGTTAAATACACTAGTTTCACAACCTGTTTTAATACAGGAATCAGCATCAGGTTCACGGAAATTGACACAACACATGAATGCATTGAAACATTAAATATCCTTAAACAACAAGAAGAGCAACGGGATGCCATGATTATTTTCCTGTTGAAGAGAAAACTTGATTCTGAAACACTTCGAGTGTGGACTTTATTAGCAAGCAAGTAAACAAATAAAAATCCCGCTTAAAATTTTTATTTTAAATAGAACTTGAAGATTGTTCAAAAAATATAACAACTTTAGCAGGAAAGATTATTCAAAATAAAAAGATATTACATTAAACTAATCAGTTACTTGTTGAGGAAGTTAAAATTTACTGATGAAATTTTTAAACTCTTTTTCTTTAAATAACTGCTTCTGAGAAACATAAGTAAAATATTAAACTGATGCAAGCCAAGGTGTAATAAATCAAATGGTATTTAACTAACCCAATGCATGATTTGGTTAGATAAAGGGTGTGATATAATTATCTACCGATTAATTACAGAGAATAAGATAAAGATCAATTATTTAAATTGTTATGAATAATTAGTTTATAAACTTATTTAATACATGTTAATAGTGTGATAAACAAATATATATTGTCAAATAGTGTTACCAAACACACACACATTTTTATATATATATACACTCACACACATATAAACTCATATACATTTCACACATACACTCATATCCATAAATTAAGGATAATTCAGAATCACACGGAAATAGAACTCTAAAGTAAAATTTTCACCTGTAGAATTAGCAAACATTTTCAAGAACAATATGCAAATTACAGAAAGCCATCAGATGACGCCTAAAGTATGTTACAAAGACGAAAATATAAGATAGATGTATAAAAGGAATGGCAGCAAAGAAGTAAAATTGTTCTCAAGCGTTCTGTAAGCCCCTCAGTGCCACAACCTAATAGTTATGAATTATCGACTGTAAGGAATGTTTGCGTACTCAGGTGGAAGTATCCGAGGAACTTGGAATCGCTCAAAGTGTAATCTCTAGGCTTTGGCAAGGAATCCCAAATTATGGAAATGTTCGTAGATGTTACAGTACAAATATTTTCTGAGTTACAATTTCGAATGACGACCAATAATTGGTAGTAACTGCAAAAATAATCAGCACAGAGAACATCAGATCTTTCTCGTCAGCTGTCTTCAGCCTCGGGTACCACTGCTTCAAGGCAAACCGTGTAAAGACGTTTGGGACATAATGGTCTATATATTCTCAGTCCTGTCAGATGTGTTCAGCTCACACCAACTCACTGTCGCCAGCGGTTAGCCTGAAACATGTAATGTTGACATCTTCACAGTGGTTTTGTGTGATGTTTTACGGCGAGTTCAGGTTCAGCTTGCAGTCTGATTCACGTGGACATTCATATGGAGAATGCCAGGTACCAGCTACCACCAAGACAACATCATTGAAAGAGACCGTTACGGTTATCCTGGATTGTTCATTTGGAGTGAAATTATACCTGGCTCCAGAGAAGACCTACATGCTCAAATCGGAACCATGACAGGCCAAGTACTATCGGGATATCATTCTGGAACAGCGTGTACTTTTTATAGGGGTGCCATGGGCTCAGAATTTGTGTTTAAGGATGACAATACCCGTCCTCACCGAACAAACATTATAAACGAGTGGTTTCAATCTGAGGACATCACCCATATGGAATGATCAGCATTCTCCGATAGAGCATACGTGGAATATGCTGGGACAAGGAGTTGCAACCCATCAATCATTTCCTACATGTGTACCGGAACTTCAGAGAGCATTGCTTGCTGAGTGGAGTAATTTTCCACAAGATCAGCTCGATAATTCAATACTCAGCATGCCTAAGCATTGTGCGGACTGTATTTCATCGTCTGGGAGATATACAAAGTATAAACCACCATACCAACCATATAATGATAAGATTTTGTAAGGGAGATATTTTTTGAAATTGCTCCAGGAAGCAAAAATCGTAGTTTTTATGAACGGTATCAAATACATTATATTTTTTTGTTCTTGATCTTTTGTTAAGTAAATAGGCTTTATAAATATTATATGTATATATATATATATATATATATATATATATATATATATATATATAAACAGTGATGAGCAAAAATTAAGGATGTGTGTGAGATTTTTTTTCAATATAACGTTGTGCAAAAGCTTTCCAAATCAACACAAATAATACCATAAGGTCTTCAAGACGTAAAAACACGAGTAATGTACTCAAAACTTAATAATAAAAGAAAACGAAATGATAAAAAGAAGCTTTATTGAAAAGGTAGCATGGAACACAATGCGACTAAAAACCGAAACATCCATGTGATAGGTGTCCATCCAGCTTTAGGAAGGAAAATATGATCTTCTCTGACTGCTATGCCGATTTCACATAATGTGGCCATGCTGAGCATGAGGTTGTCAATCAGTTATTGAAATATTGCAGCCCCTTATTCTTGTACCGCCAATTG
Organism: Nephila pilipes; assembly: GCA_019974015.1. NCBI lineage: Eukaryota > Metazoa > Arthropoda > Arachnida > Araneae > Nephilidae > Nephila > Nephila pilipes. The sequence continues at coordinate 23,224 of BMAW01118495.1, forward strand.
AAGCTCCGGAATCGTTACTGGCAGTAAATTACGTGCTGCCAAGCGTCTCCCTAGAAAATTCCATTCATGCTTGATGAGATTCAGATCCGGAGACCTTGCCGGCCAATCCATGCGTTCAATATTCTCACTGTCCAACAACTCTTCACAGCTACTGCGCGATTAGTTAGCGCATTGTCGTCCATGAAAAGAACTGCGGACCTATCGAGTGTCTAAAAAGACGCACATACGGAAGGAGAATCTCATTACAAAAGCGGGCCTGGTGACTAAATCTCCTTCGAGGATGTGAAGGTCGGAAAGGGAATCAAGCAGGATGCCTCCTCAAACGAGAACCCAGCAACCTCCTAACCGGTCTCTTTTGATACAGTTTGAAGGGTTATTGTGGGTTCCCCGCTGTCTCCAGATGAGTATGCGCCCAGAATCGTTACTCAGGCTAAACCTGATCTCATCCGTAAGAATACTCGACCCCATTGACTGTGTCCGTCCAATTCTGGTGTTCCCGGAACCAAAGAAAACGCTTTTTCCTCAGGCGTTAAAGGTACACGTCGTATAGGTCGTAGGGCAAACACACCACCTCTGTGCAGCCTCCTGGCCACGGTAAAACGTGATATCAGTCGTCTAATCGCCTTTGCCATATGTTTAGCGATTTTCTCCCACTGTCTGTTGCCTGTTCCTTCTGGCCTGTTGGGCAATATACCGGTATTCTTCTGATATGGTTGCTCGTGGACGACAATAGCTAAGCTATCGGACAACTCTTCCTGTAGTTTGAAATTCTCTTCAAAGTCATGAAGCGATGCTGTGAGCAATCCCGAAGTCTGCAGCCACTTCGAACTTCCTCTATCTTTCTAATGACTCGATCTCGGGTAAAATCATTCCATTTGTCATCTAATAGATTGATTGTTCGACATTTCACACTGAGGCAGCAACTCAACATTGTTTGAACTGATACACGCCATGCAATCGTTTTCCCAGAAATATTGAGCCTACACTGCCGGCGTGCTTTATCCCACTCCGACTCTCCGCATTATGTCTAGATGCATATCTGAGCATGTGCTTCCGTACTCACCCTAATTAACCTCTTGATTGGTCTTTCTGTCCGCTATGACTCTTCGTTTCTCTGATATACTAATTTTTGGACTTTGTTCTTAAAATTTGCTCACCAGTGTGTGTGTGTGAAGGTAATGGTAAAGTGTTAATTACTATCCACAAGTATCACAAAGTTTTAATTATTACTAAAACTGATCAAGACAGAAATTTAATTTTAGTTTTCATTTATTAATCTTGAGATTCAGCAGATTCAAATCTGTCTTCTCCATACTTCGGAATACTTAGAAATATGGTCTCTTGCAAAGAAAAAAATCCACACAAATAATTGTAATTAATAGCATTATGTACAAAAGGATCAATTAATAAATAGTATATGTTATCCAGATATATCTATTGTATTTCGTAGTAATAATTAAGACTTTCCGATAACCCTTCCCCCGTATATATGTCTTCGAATGTTAAGTTCAAGGAATCATTAAGATAGTTTTCGCTACAGAATTAGAGGCCGCGAAAGACTGGTGGCCATGGTCGCGTACACATGGCCAGCGTTGCTTTTGTCGAATCATGGGATCAAAAACCTGAACCCATTACAGACCCGCCGTTTTTTGAGGTTGATGCTGCTGATGTCTTTAAATCTGTCGAGGTTCCAATGGCAAGTCTCCCCATGGGGCGTGGTGTACAATTTCGGAGAGGGAGGTGCCAGCTCAAATGTGGTTCTCGTCACTTGAAAGAGGCTCAATATTATGAGTTCCTTCGAAAATAGGCCCGTGTTGTTTCTCGACAGGATGCTCATAAAAAATTGATAAACATCGTTAAAAAATTTTCAAACTCGAAGTACTTTTTCTGATAGAAAGAACATTTTTATGTATTAATATTCAATATTTTTTTCAACTTTAATAATAGCAATGATATGAAATAAAATGTCTTATGAAATTTTATGAATAAAAATTCACATATTTATGAGACAAGTACCAATTAATAACACTTAATTTTTTTTTTAATTGGATAATATTTTAGTCCATCCTTTGTGACAGAATGAAAATGACGCAAAATTGCGCCAAAATCTGGCAGCGGTTGATGCCATTTGGCTGTTAGAGAGAGAGTTAAGGATAGAAGTGTAAAGAGTTAAGAGGGATATTTTGAGATACAGCCAGTATAACAAAGAATTAAGAGATAGAGCTAGTCAGCAAGCGAGATGATAAAGAGAGCCAGAAGACGTTTCAAAGTAAACGGATTCTTCCCCGAAATAGCAAAAATGAATATTAAATATGTATCTCTCCTTGTATCTTTTCTTTCCTCTGAACATCGATCATTCCCTGCTGTAGGCTTTTAAGAAGTCGAGGTTAGAATTTCTAATGGAGAGCCGAAGAATGTCAAGGTCTCAATAAAGGAGTTAAGAACTTTTCAATGTTAAAACGAACGACTAATTTATCTTTCCGAACGAATCACAAAATATCAAACAGTGTTTTTCTAAGACTATAGTATTTTTAATTTTTTTTTTCGAGTGTGGAAAAATGTTCAAAGTTTTACTCTTTAAGTGAGGATTCTTAGTTCAGATTTAAAAGTTTTAATCAGTCGTGGGCGGAATACAGTTCACGGTAAAAAAAGAGAAACAATGCGTTCAGAAAGTTTTTTAATTAAAATAAATTAATGTTCTAAATGTTCTTTTTAATGGTTAACAATATTTTAACAATTTATGTGCAACTTCGTATAAGTAACAACTCTAGAAACTATCAAATAAATTCAGAAATAATTTAAAATATAAATGATTATTCGTATAATCTTTTCAAAAATAGAATGTATTGCATTTATATTTATGACATTCTATGATCTCGGCGAAATTAATTAAATTTTGTTTATTAATACAATACTGTCTCAATAATCCTGTGGAAATCGGACTAGAGCATATTGCTGGATTACTAAAAAATCACAAATAACTCATTCAGACAACAAGAGTTATATATTTACACATGAAATTTACTACAGAACACGCAAAGTGTCACACACAAAAAAATAACTAAAAATACAAAAAAAAAAATGTACTGATTTGCATTGATAGCCTACGTTATTCTCTTGAAGTAGAAGGCATAAAATAATTGTGTAAAAATGCTTAATCTCTGACAGGCTTGGAGCAGTGAAAAGCCGGATTGTAGAGAGAGTACTGAATTTATTTTGAGTATAGTTTTTAATATCATTACGCTTAACTTTTACAGTTTTGGGTGGCCGCGGTAGCCTAGTGGTCATGGTTTCAGTTTCGAAGCCGACGGTTTTCGTTCAGTCGCTGGTTCGAGCCTTGGCCGCTAAAGACCCGCCGTGTAGCCGGGGCTGATGCAGATTAAATCTGTTGGGGCCCAAAGCCCCCCCCCATTAGTGTGGTGTGGAAGTTGGGAGGGGGAGTTCCAGCTCAGGTGTCGTCCTCTTCACTTGACCGTGGTTCAAAATTACGAGGTCCATCGCCAAAAGCCCTCGTGTTGCTTCTATTGCGACATGAATATAAACTAAACTGTACTGTTTTGTAATTTTATGAAGTATGCTTTGTACTCAATTTCATGAATATTTAATGCGGTATTTAGTTATAATTTCACACATTAACAATACTTTTTATTTACAATATCCCGATTTTTCAACAATTTTCATTTATTATTTCATGGTTTTCATACTTTATTTAGCTTATACAAATACAGGAACGCAAAATAAGATGTTCAGAATATGCTGTTAATAATAAATTATAATTTAATGATTTATTGTATTTTCATTTTGAGGTAAAAATAATTATATTTCTCTCAAGATATTTCACTTTAATAATTTATCGTTTCGCTCAATTTTGTTATCTGATGACTAATTTGATATTTTATATTAGGATCAGATTCATTTTGTTGTTAAAATTGGTATTGTTTTTTTTTTTTTTTGCTTAAAAAAGCTCTGTATTTTTGAAGGATTATCAAAATTAAATGAATCAATCAAATAAAAATTTAAAATTTTTTTTTATTTGAATGCTGTCTAGTACATTTTTTGAAAATTTAATACTTCTACTTACTTTAATTTTGTAAATAATATTCTTCTTAATTGTAATTTTTATGTAAATATCAGAATTACTAAAGAGTTTTTAATTAAAAATTACTTCGTTTAGATTTGAAGCTTGTAGATTTATTTGCTGCGTCCATTTTTACATGTTTCTTCAATAGAAAAAGGTAAGAAATTCTAATTTTCCTAGAAATTTTAAGACACGTAATAAATAAATATGTGTATATAGATCTTTAAGCCCATTCGATGCAATAAATTTATTTAATATTATACAATTTTTACGGTTTGCTACAGATTATTATTAAACATCATTTTTTTTCCTGGTTTTATTTCCTAGCAATAAAAATAAATTCCTAGGCCACTCAATACTATCCTCAAATTCTTCACTTTAGTACATCGTGGAAGTTTTGAAAATGAAGTTCCACTTCACCTGCTTATTAATATTTTAAAATTTACAGTAACTAATATTTTAATATTAAATAGCCCAGAAATGAACTATTTTTTTAAGAAATATATATATAATAGTTTAGATATTTTTCGTAAGGAATTAGTTGGATCTTTTCATTTGTATTCGAATTCTTTTAGCGTTTTCATGCCCACTAATCTTACAGTACACACACGCAGAACGAGATTATCTACGATTACACACCATAATATTTAAGATTACGCCAATCCAATATTTACAAAAAAAAAACTGATAAGATATCACAAGAGAACATGTGTTATGAGTAAAATATTTCAGAATATACTTTTCTTAAAAAATATTCTTAAAGTATATTTCAAAATATACTTTTCTTAAAGTATATTCTATACATTATATTCATAGTTTTTATTCAAACAACTTTAATGTGTATTTTGGAACCAAATACTCACAGTTTAATCTGACATCATTTCTGTCAAGTCTCAAACACCGTTCATCATATTATAATTGACTGTCTGGTGTTCCATCATCATTATCTCACATTTTTCGAGTCATCTGTTTTGAACTCACGTGATTTGATGAGAGGTGGGTCCACAACTTGTTTGTTTTGTTATACTGAGTTGGAATTTTATATATAATATTTAAAATTTTAATCTAAACATTTCCTATCTTGTTTTTCTTTATAATATTGTCTTAAAAAAAGTTGCAAAAAATTAAATAAATATTTGGAGCAGTATATATGCACACAATAAACTCTAACATTCATTCACACAGAATAAATAAAATAATTTCTTTTGCATTCGATACATGACACTAACACTATATTTATATATAATTCATTAAGTTGAAAAAACACTTATAAATTTTCTTTTTATCATAAGGCCGAGCTTATTATCCTGCTATTTTAATCAATAAATGAAAGTTTTATTAACAATCCAATCAATCACATTCATTCATAAAAGTGCCGAGCTAAATAGTTATCATTCAATAGAATTTGTAAGATAATTCAGATATAATATAAAAGGACTTGGTGTCTGTATAATGTTTATTTACACAGTTTAACCACTTGAATAAACTTTAAGAAGTAAATGAATACTATTTTTTAAGATATGCTTGTGTCGAGATGAATTACAAAGTAAAACTGAGGTTCTGGTGTTGGTGGGTAGAAACAAGAATCATATTTGCATGACAAGGCAATGTAACAGATTGCTAAGCAGTATTCAAGATTTATAGAATGTAAATCTCTCTATTTCTCAAAACTATGTTTTCCCCTCCATTTACATTAAGTATGCAGTTTTAAAAAATAGCATTTTATACATATTTTTATAAATCATAATAGTTATTAGTAATTAAAGTTTTGGAATGCGTCTGTTATTCACACAATCAGAATTTCAATTTCTGTACTTTACATTAAGACACATAAGTAAAAAAAAGTATTTGATTTAAAAAATATTACTTTATATAAAAAAGGAGAAAAAAGATAACATTTTGAAATACTATTGATGCTAGAAAATTATCATTAAATGTTAAATTGTATTAGGTATTACATAATTACATTTCTTTTTCAAGTGACTTGGAATGATTACTACATTTATTTAAATATTGTTTATTATTTCTTAAAAAATTATTATGAACTTGTGATTAAATTGATTTTGTCTCCAAATGAAATAAAATAAAAACTAAAATTCGAAGTATATAATTATAACAGTTTAAATCATAAATTATTACATAATCGCAACAGCTCAATGATGAATCTCGATTAAAACTGAATATAATTTAATCCAAATTTAAATCCAATGTTACTTTATGTTTGAATATAATTTAATCCAAATTTAAATCCAATGTTACTTTATGTTTTTAAATAGAATCCGCCTCATAAATAAAATGAGTTTATACATGAAAGATACTATTTCAGAAATTTTTATTTATTTTGTAAGAAAATTACAATTTAACTCTATTCACATTTATTTTTCAGACGATTTAGAATAATTACTATTCTAGAATAAATATTAGAGCCTTTTTTTTAAACATAGTAGAGTCAATCGATGATCTGATGATCCCGAACAATATTTATAAAATAAAAATCTTCTATTTTCAAAGACAAAATAAGTGTAACCGAAACATAAAGGTGAAAATAACTCAATAATCGTTAACATTTTAAAAATGTATCTTTTTGGAGCAAAAAAAAAAAAAAAAATATTTTAAGACTTGCATCATAAGTATACAAATGATACCCAGAAGTAAGTATAGAGAGGTCTAGCTTAGCGAACTACATATTAACTACACAATTAAATGAAATGAAACAAAAGATACATAAAAATATATTGCGATTATTTTCTGCCTAATGTATGTAATAGAATAATATAAGAACTATGATAACAGTAAATACATTGATCGAAATACAGTTCATGTACAAGATATATACAGCTAGCATACAGGGAAATCCTATATCAACGCAGAGCATGCCGTAATATTTATGTAGATATAACATGATTTTGAAATGGCGCCAATTGTCTTTCAATTTACCTCATTAGTAATATGATGCCGTCTTCTGAGCTAAAAATCCAGCTCTACATTCAAGGTTATTAGGGATCAAACATTAACATCATCTACATTCTAAAGTTAGAACTAAATGAAAACTATAGGGATCAAACGACATCGCCATCTATATACTAAAGTTAGAACTAAATGAACAGAAGTAATAGAATATTACAAAAACTGTCATTACAATGTAATATTCTTGAAAAGGACAAAAATTATAGATTAAAAATAAGACTTTATTAAAAAAATTAAAAAAAAAAAAATACAATATTATGAAATTAAAAATTTAACACATAAAAAATTTAAAAAACGTTTTTGTTGATTATAATATAAAAACAAAAAAATTAAACGTAAAAACAAAGAAAAATTTTACTATTTTTTTTAAATCAATAAAAAATAATTCCTTTTATTTTAAAATTATTACATTTTAAATTGTTTTTATGAAGTTAACATAGTAGGATATTTTATACGTACATTTCGTGAAATTTATTTAAATTTTCATGAACATAAGATGAATTATTAATGATATACTACTACTATTCCAGAAAAGGAACCTTGTGTACCAAAAAAATTAAAATTATATGACTTTTAAAAACAATTATTATAAATTTTACTTTCAACTATTTTTAAATAAACACCTCAGACATCATTTCTAAAAACATCATTATTCATTTGTAATAATTTTAAATAAGTTGGCTAAAAATAAGAAATATTTATCTTCTCAATTATTATTTTGAAAAAATATAATATCACTAATGTATGCAAACATTGTAAAAAAAAAATATTATCAATATAATTATATTCCTTGAAATATAAGTGTATAACAGCAAGAATATTACTGCCTGTCCATTTGCTTACATTTTTTTCCTTAAATGTAATGTACTATTACTAAGCATACTTTTTTTTTCAAAAGAGATAACTTTATTAACATTAAATGCCTTTAAAATATTCTTAAGTACTTTAATGAGATATTCAGTATATATAGAATTAAATAAATCTTCAAAATCATAACTATTAAAAATAACTGTTAACGAACTAATCATAACTATTAACTATCAAATCATAATTGCTGAACTACAAATTTATAATATTTCGTTATTTGTAACATAAGTAACATTATCAGTACAATTTCAATAATTGCCATTTTGCTTTAAATTATTTAAAGTATTTTGTATTAATTTCTGCAAAATTTTATCAGCTAAAGTGATATAAGTATTAGAACCATTAATTACTGCACAAAAAACTTTATAGGAGTGTTATAAAATTTGGATGCTAAGAAAATACGAGGAAATTTTGCAAGATTTATATTATTCCTATTTTTATAAAGCAACCATATAAATGCATAAAGAAAACATGTATAAAATAAAAACTTACAAATTATAGTTAAAACAAACAAAGTCAAGCAGATAAAAAACAGTTACCCAAGTAAGAAAATAGCAAAAAAAGGGGGAGAAATTACTTCTATCAGGGACAATGTAGGAAAATATATGCCAAACGAAACAAAAACAAAAAATTATTTTCAGGCTTGGGACTGAATAGTGAGGTTAATCATGTTTTATAGTACCAACCCTCACACCAGTGAGTCCTGCCGAGTGTGAAAAGGGATTTGCTCCAAAATGTAAGAGAGAACAAGAAAGAATGCAGTAGTATGTGTGATGTATAAACAAAACGGAAAATGCAACAACAAAATAGCGAATTCTTTCTTAGTACAAACTTTTAAAAGATACAAGCTATTTGCTGGTATATATGTAGCAGGTAAGGATAGCTACGCGCGCACACACACACACACAGACACACACACACACAGAGACACACACACACACACACATATTTATATATATTAATACAAATTATGTCAGTAATATATATTACTATGTTCTATTCGCGAAATGAGAATGCAAATGAATAATCAGTATTACAAAGTATAGGATTTAAACAGAATACAAATACTTATGTGAAGAATATCAAACGTTTAATAAAATATTGCTTAATCTTAATTTATTTTATTAAAATTTTTGAGGAAGTTTCATTTTTAAAATGTCCCAAGAAATATTCCATTATGATAGCAAATATTACTAACAAAACAAAATCTTAGATTTAAAATTTTGCCATCTCTTGTATTTTCATAATTTTTCATTTTAAGGTTTCCAAGAAATAGTTTAGAGAATATGCATATTCTGCGATTTTTTAATATTTCAAATACAGATTCCAGAATTACAATTTCAAAATTATAATTGTCGGTCCTGAACGCATGAAATGATTTTCACCTGAAATGATTCAGATAGATTAATTTATGATCTAAATTCATAGTACGTAATTTTTAATCTTTAACTTTGTATAATTATTTTGATAATTTACTGCATTCCTCATTTAATAGTCATATTTGCAGGTTTTTGTTTCAATAAATGTTTCATATTTGTTTAGAGAGGTTGTAATGTGATTTGATTTTTTAATTAAAAATTCTCTAATTAACTTTAATAATTGTATATAAAAATATAAAACTACCTTAAATACAAAATTTAAAATAGATTTAGAAAATAGAACTTAAAAAAATATTAAAGGAAAGATACTATTAAGTACACCAAGTACAACAGCTTCAAAATAAGAATAAAATCAAAGGTCATGTACAGAAAAATAATATAAAAAAATTTAATAAATTAAAAAGTTTAATAACTGACATTTAATTTATTCATATCTTTCAGCTATATTATCAAAACCTTACGGATGAATTTTAAGGAAACTGATGTAGTAATTTAGTCATGTGACATAGAGATTTTATACCATCCACAGAGAGATCTTGTAGCATGCGTAAATACATTAAATATATGTTTAACTAGCAAAAATTTCTTTGAAGAGGATTTGTCTTGTATCCTGTTACAAATTATATTGATAATAATCGAGTAAATTGCTAATCTAGCATGGTTCTGAACGTTTGGAACTGGAAGAACCTATCTTTATACTGAAAATGTTTTTACAATATGTTTTTCATTTTAATTAATTAAAGAGTAGTTGGGTTTTTGTTGTGCCATTCAATATCTGTATCTGTTGGTTTCTACCTATCCAGAGGATTTGAATAGTAAACTTTTATATATATATATTCATAAGAAAGTAGAGAACAAAACAAACATCAAGGAATTAAGAAGTATTATAAAATTTTGAAAAAGTAAAAACCTTTAAAATTTATTGAAAATAAAATGGGGAATAATTATATATATATACATCTGTGTGTAATTACTTTATAGTCATTGTAATATTTAGTGGGCTTCTATTAATCTATTTTGACACTCACTTAAATATTTCTGGAAAC
>BMAW01118495.1:52920-87188 GCA_019974015.1 Nephila pilipes
GATTTAAATCCTTCGTTTTGGTCTTTTACTGGAAGGAGTTGGCAACTCCTAGCATTTAAAAAAAGTGACTTGGTAAAAGGCTGAAATGAAATCATATTAAAATCACACTTCAGACTTTTCCAAACTTCATTGGTAAAAACTTGGAGTTACTGGTAAAATCTACGATTTACAAATATATATGTGAGTGTGTGCTCAGAAGAGAAGTTGGAAGTGTGTTGTAGGGAAGCATTACTACGTTTGCTAGTGTTTAGTTACAAAACTCTTGCAACATCTTTATGAAATAAAAAGTTAAAGAGTACTATTTACTCATTTTCTGTCCTGTTGGAGTATTTTAGGAACAAAGTTTATGAAATTAATCTTCAAACAACAGATGATCTTAAAATTGCTATATCACCAATGGGATACAAAGAGTCTCTTCCTTCATCTTGAAATACGTTTCTCAAAATATACGCAAATAAATACAGCTTTAAGTCCCAGATAGGGGTGCACATTTCAAATATATATGATACTAGCTGATACCCGCCCTCTTCGCTGGACAGACGATAATATAATATTTTGGAAACTATATATAAGATATCAAGAAAAATTTCAATTTTTAAAACGTTAATGATATTCTAAATTTAAAATTTTAAGAAATTACTTGTCTGTAATAATGGTTATCCTCGACTTTCAAATATATGAGAAAAATAAAAAAATTTAGTAAAAAGTCACCCCATATATATATAATGTGGATAAAATTCAATCCACCGTATACATGTTACGCCTAGTATTGCCAAAGATGCAACCTTTTGTCAAAAGATTCAACATGTGCTTAGCTTTCAAATGAAATACCATTGCAATGGCATCGTCCATGCCTCAAGACATCTTTGATTTCTGACCATTTAGGATTGCAAGAGACAGCAATCGTTAAAAAAAAAGTCGTGTAAGTCGGGACGTCCAAAACGTCTTACGTATGTCATAGCCTAGGGGTGGCGAACCTTTGTGTATCAACATGCCATTTTTTCTAAAAAAATGTTTAATGAGGTCATAAGCGTGCCGTCAAATAATTTTGACTTCGTGATTATTTGGAAAATAATAATACTAAATACTATCAACTCAAAACTCTTTATTTACTACAAAAAAAAAAAAAAAAAAAAAAAAAAAAAAAACATTTTGCAATGTCTCAATTATATAAGTGTCATTCAAATTGAAATAACATTAGTGTGACTTCTATTGTTTCAGATTAGATGACAAATAACTTATATTATAATTGTAAGATGTTACTTTTAGCAGAATGCATGCTGAACTGGAGTCGTCCATCAAACGATATCTAAGCGAGTCTTTAATGTTACTCATCTCTAAAAATAATGACTCGCTGGCATAGGTAGGTGAAAATATGATTAAAATAGCACGAGCAAACTTCTTCAAACTGTTAAATGTGTCTCGTAACGAATTTCATTTTTCCAAAATTTTGTTATTGGCATTTTTACTTATATTGCTTGTCAATCTTTTTGTTTCAATTAATTCTAACTCTTTCCTTGTTTGAATAAATTTTTGAATCCATATTGAACTAGACTGGAAATTAATCAGCTACAGACCATATACAATTACAGAAATAAATTTTTCAGTGACTGTTTCTTCGTCTGGTTTCTCATGTATATCTAAATTATTGATTTTTTTTTCAAGTTTGGAAAATACTTCCAGTTTCTTGTAATAATTTTGTTCCTATGTATGTATGTGTGTGTGTGTGTGTGTGAAAACATGCACTTTAGCGTCAAAAGCACGAATGAGATCTATCATGACGCGATAATTGTTATATCAACCTTAAAGTTTCACATTCAATTCATTGAAACGTTAGCATACGTCTGTAAAAAACATCAATTTTGAAAGCCACATAACATCCAACAACTGTGGGTATTGTTCAATTATCCCTCATTTTGCAGAAACAGTTTGATTTCTTCCAAGCAATCAACCAATCTTTGAAGTACGTTCCTGCGGTTCAACCAGCGAACATTATTATATATCAATAAGCCATTATACACCGAGGTGACTTCCTTCAACAAAGCATCAAACTTTCGCTTATTTAAAGAATACGACAAAATGAGATTAACTATTTTTGTGACTACCGCCATTACATTATCAAGAGACGTTAAACCACTCTTAGCACACAGAGCTTGTTGGTGAATGATGCAGGGGAATTCAAGAATAGGATGTCATACGTTTGTTTGAAATAAACTTATGAAACCATTTTTTTCCCACCATACTTGAGTACTATCAGTTGTTACAGAAACAATTTTTTTTAAATCAATTTTTTTCTCGGCAAGTGAATTTTTTTAAGGCCGTACAAATATCTGTGCCCTTTGTAGTTGTTAGCAATGATTTTATTACAATTAATTCTTCCTTAGTGACGTTTCATACGCTATATCGAGCAAAAACAGCGAAACGTGCAGATTTAGTAACGTCAGTGCTTTCTTCAAGACATAGCGATGTAAAAGGAGCGGAGTTGGTGTAAATTTTTTGTTGATCTGCTACATTTCCGGCCATTTTTAAGATTTTTTCTTTTATTGTATTTCTAGATAGAGGAATATCTTAGATGCATAGAATTATCTTATCTTTATTATCAAAATCATCAGAAAGTGAAGGCGTGAATGACAACCAAGCTTCCTCTTGAATTCTCCCTCTAGAAAAGATTTTCTATGCCGAGCATAGAAGTCATTTGCATTCGAGTAACTTTCAGCGCTCGTATGACAATTTATGCCAACATATTTAATTATAGACGTCGACTATTTACTTCTGTCTTTCATTGCACTTGCAATTTATTTCTTTTGCTTTGGTTCGCTTTTTTGACAAACGAATTTGTGATTTGTTTCAAAATAAGACGTTTTTACCACTGTTCCAGAACATAAAACACTTACCGCTTTGTCGCCTTTACTAATCATGCCATATTTCTCAGTCCACCAAGTTTGAAATTCTCTGATACACGTACTGTCTTGCGCTTTTTTTTTTTTTTTTTTTGCTGAACTAGCGATATTAAATAACGGTTAAAAATCGTAAATATAACACAAATAAACTTTAAAATACAGTTTTGTGAACGAAATTGACTATTATGCTATGCCCAAACAAACTATGCGTCATTAGCAATTGTAGGCCACGATGTAACTACAATAACAATTATTCATTCGTAATATGCTGCATAGTGAACTTTGTGATCGGTGGCGTGCCCAATATATTGTGTCGTGTGCCATCAATGGCACGCGTGCCATTGGTTCGCCATCCCTGTCATAGCCTCTTGAGTTCGTTCATGCATGTAGCGAGGTCCTCCAGTAAATGAAGATTGTCTTGCGTGTGAGCTACTCCGTAAAAAGTTGTCATTTTAGTATTTTTCGAAATCCCGCAACGTTTTGGAGCTAAACTACACTTTCACCAACCATGGGGTTCCAAACTCATTTATTTCTATCGCTAAACATGTACATTTCTTATTTTCGACATGTACGAAATTTCACATAAAGAGTCCCTTCACCAAAATCGTGCCAATCCTCCATTAGTAAACCATGTAAACTTACCATCTCACCAAGTAAACTTAATTGGTGACAATACACAGTATACATAGAAAAAATATATATTCCATTTGGCATCGGTCACATTATTTTTGGCGATAAAGTCCCCAAAAATAGCATAATCGATGGATAAGAGTAGATTAACGGCGAAAATTACATTTTGGATAAGACTTTCGTAAAATCCGTTCTTAGTGAGCGTCTACATCGCAAAATGAGTAGCTATGCTAAATTTCAAGTCAATCGGTTGTATAGTCTTTGAGATCTCGTGATGAGTCAGTCAGTGGTATTTCACTTATATATATATAAATGATACATGTAAATTCAAAAATTGTTTCTACGTTATGTTAGAAATGTTGTGCACCATTAGCACAAAAACAATTATTTTGAAGTTCCTTGTTCTTATGTAATACGAGTAAATTCACGAATGATCAGCACTGGATCTCATAGGTCAGCCGTATAATTCTTGCTAATAGAATTTCTCTTCCAGGAACTTAATTTTAAAATGAATCAAAAGTCTTTAAAATGATTAATGTACAATAATATTTAGTGTGCGATAAAGCAGGGTCATTTAATGCAATTTGCCATTTCTTAAAAAATCATTTAAAATTTCAAGGAATTTTGAAAATATGTACATTCAAATATTTTTTTGTAAATTGTGATACGTCCATTAAAGATATATACCAATATTTAAATGAATTGAAAAAAAATTCAAATAAATTAATAACTTGATTTCAGAAACATTTCACTCAAACTATATAGGAGAAGGAGTGTTTATTTGAATAATTATTACGTGTTTCTTTCTAGATATCAATTTTTTGGCCCTATGTCTATGACTTTAATAAGCAAAATAATAATGTAAGCATACCAACAAATTCTTTGTTAAATCAAATAATAAAATATAATTGTTTGGTATGTTATGAATTGGCGCTTCCCACTGGTGCCGATACCTCATTATGTGTAGTTTTTCTAACTGTTGGCATGAGCGTTGGACATTCTTGTTTCTCTTCATGATATTTGATGGTATTCATATATTCTAAAATAACGATTACCATCATTTCACAAAGGTGCTGAAATAGCTATTAAATTGCAAAATAAAGTTTTATTGTTGCGTTAAGGCTGTAATCACGTAATGTTAAAGAACAGGAATCGAAATTGGAACTCTTTTTCCAATTACAAAACGATTGAACGTTAATTTTATATCCTGACCTCGCTATCTTTTAGAGAGTAGTATGTTTTACAATATTACTAATGTGTATTTGAATCAACCCCTATTATTTAGAGTAAAATGAATTCCATGATTTATACCTTTTCTAAACTGTAATGCTTAATGGGTTTTGAATTTTGCATGTTCAAGGGAAAAATGGTACGTTTTTGAAATGTTCTTAAATATTAAGCGAGCTGCATCATAAAAAAAAAAATCTACGTCTTACAAAGTCATAAACTTACATGGAAATTGGAACAATTTTCTGTCTGGAAATGAGTTCTTATATAGTTCTTTGACATTAGACGAAAACAGCCTTAAGCAATCATACAGCTCAATTATTTACTCATTTTACTGAATCTGAATTATCCAACAATAACTAAGAACAGAAGAAAATATTTGACAAATAAATCTGACTAGTATCAAAACAAGCGAAAAAAAATTTTTTTTTTCGGGGAACATGATAAAATTAGTTTGGATATCCGTATGCTTGCATTCCAATTTTTACTGCAAAAATTTTTCATTCTACCAAAAAAAAAAATGTTGAAGAAAATTACTCAAAATCTCTAGTAATGTAAATAAATTAGTTTTACACGAGTGAAGATGAATATAAACATTATGGGATTTATTTTTTCAAAAAGAAAAATAATATTTTTCTTACAAATGTATGAATTGAATTCAACATATCATATTCTAAGTTGTTAGCTTAATAAGAATGCCACAATTAAAAAACAAATCATTTGATTTCAAGCTTGTCAGTTAAACAGATATCTGAGATATACTAGAAATTTAAATTCATTTTTCCTTCCGTGGTTATGAAATTATTTAAATATACATTGTTTTATGTATATTATTTTATGTTTTACATTGTTTTATGTTTTATATATTGTAATAACGCGTTTCAAGAAATTTAATCTGAATAAATTTGTAAATAGCAGTTGTAACAAATGCTTAGTTTTAAATAACATAAAACCAGTAAACTCTTTCTTGTTGATGAAATGAAATACACTACGCACAAGTTATGATTATATATAACTATAATTCCTGATTTATTCGAACGTAATTTGGAATTAGAAACAGTGATATTAATTTAATATTAATTAATAAATAACATCTTTACAAAAAGGAAAAAAATAGATCGAAAACAAAATTTATAATGACATCATTTAGTTTTAATATATATATATATATATATATATATATATATATATATATATATACAATCTATTAATTTCAAAAAAATTACATTCAAAGCAATATAGTTAACAATTAAAGGAATTATAATTCTTGATTTTAAATACTTAGAGAGAGAGAGAGAGAGAGAAAGAAAGATCTTTTAAATACCTCAACTTATTCAAAAAAATGCTTCTTATTAAAATATCATTTACGATTTTTTTTCACTCATATAATTTAACTTTTTGAATATTTATTGAATTGTTCATCATATATCGAAAAATACTTTTAAATTTCATTCAGTTCCCGTAATCAATATGTAAACAGCCATCTTGTAAATGATACCTGAAGCTTTTTGCGCATAAATGTCACATCTTATGGTATAAATCTTTTGTCAAATTTTAAAAGTTCCTGACAAGTACATATGTACCCAAATTGAATACGAATTCTATTCGTAAAAATTACACTACATCATTCTTAACAGTTCACTCTATAAAAAAAAAAGTCAAATATTGTTTTTTTCCGTTGCAAACAATATTAGGAAAATTTAAAACAATTATTTTAAAATACTCTCTGAAATTTATTTGTTTATATAACTTTCTATTTAAGTTAAGAATCTGTATGTGTATGAAAAACGAAAAAAATACATTTTTTTTTCACACTGTAATAGTAGTAGTTTCACATAGACTTTTTGTGAGAGGATTTTGATGTATGTATGTGTTTGCCATTTTCGTTGATTCATATACACTGTACCAGATTATTTGGATGGAAACTTGTGAATTCCTGAAATTGAAATCGCAATTTACATTTCGTCAATATTTGTGTCCCTGTGATAAGGGACCAAAACTTTTTAATTAGTGTTACATTTAAAATGTGCCATGAGTCAGAGTGTAAAGTTCTATTAAATACACTTTATCGTACAAAGTGTTAAAACGCCAATGATATTCTGTAAAAGAAGTTGCTTAGTTGCCATTCAATAAATTAATACAAGACACCTGAACTTTCCAAATTAGAGATTTTTCATAAAATTTAGCAGTTCAAAAAATTTTAAAATGAAGATTGGCGACACATATTAAAGTTTCGTAGGTACTCATATGAAATTTATAAATATTACGAAATTTTTAATTAATTTAAAGTTGTTTGCTTTCTTTGCGGAATTTATTTTCTTGTGAATTTTCTTATGCAGAAAATAAAAACATTTATCTTCAATTTTTCCACCAGTTTTAATTTATTTTGAGAAAAAGGGTATTTACTCCATTTCTTCATATTAAGAAAGTTATTTTAGACCGATTTTGTTAAACCGATTTTATAGTTTTGAGTTTAGTTGATAGAAATTGATCGTGCTGACATCTATTGCATTTTTGATGAATTATATACTAAATGCTTTGTGTCTGAGATTCATGCTGCCATCTATTTCATTATTCAAGAAATATATTTATAGTAATCAAAAATGACTGAAATTTCTAATTTTCCTTTACACAGTGTACATAGATATATAATTAAAATAATTATTTTATTGAAAAAATAATTTGAATAAATGAAAAATAGTATGGAAAAATTGAAAGTAAAAGGAATTTTTTTTCAAAGTAGAAAAACCTAGAGGATCAAAAAAAAAAAAAAAAAAAAAAAAAAAAAAAAAGAACACTAGATGAACTTGAAATCATGAATTCTTACATATGGAGAGGTGAACATCATGCTATCGTGATAGAGGCGTATTTCAAAAATGGCAATTCTGTCTGCTGAGGCTCACTTTCATTTGTCTATGTGTGTGAGCAAACATAACTAATGCTACTGGGCTCCGAAGAATATAAGACAAATCTTCTTAATAATGATCGAAAGATTCTTTGGTGTGCTGTTGCAGATTTTGGAGCGATAGATTCATACTTTTTTTTATGAGAATGGCAAAGCAGCTATGATAACTTCTGCTCGTTATGTTGATATATTTGCTGCAACCGAAGCTGGAAGTGCATAAGAATTTGGCTGAGTTGTTCCGACAAGATTATACCAGAGCCCACATCGACAGAATATCGATGGACTTGCTGAAAGTATTTGTTTCAGGACCATCTGATCTCACTACGAAGTGACATTTCGTGTCCAACACGTTCCCTAGTCTATAGCCTTGCGACTACTTTCTCTGGGTGCATTTCAAGACACGAGTCTGCAAGAATAGGCTCGGAACAACCAGGAAACTGAAAGTTGCTATCCACCAAGAAATTGCGAACCGCAATGAGGGTGATGAGGAACTTCTGGGTAAGAGATTTCAGAAAATGCTTATACAGTGAACGTCGGCATTTGGATGATATCATTTTCAAAAGGAAGTGGAAGCGAGTGTGAAAAACGGTGAATATACTTCCAAATTGTGAAATAAATTTTGAGTAATATGTATCTTTGCTTTATTATTTAAATTTCAAATCGGGGAGTTATTTCTACTGCACCCTGTACTTCAATCAGGTTTTGCATATAGAGTGGATTTTTGTATCCTAAAAATCCTGTTAAAGTACATGCCAGTATCGTGACTTGTCAAAGTAATTCTAATTAATTTCCTGACTAACAAACAAACATATTAGTTATTCGATTGATTATGTTATGAAAGACGATTTCTTAAAATTTATGATTGGTCTTATTTTCGTACGTGAATTTAATGAAATGGGTCAAAGAAATATGAAGAGTTTTCCATATTTAAAAAACTATGAATTATGTAACCACTATGCACAATAAATAAATAATAACATTTTTTTAAATCGAATTAATTGAAACCCGATCCGATTCGCAATATCGAAATTCCGAGTTAACCGGTGAATGGGAAAACGTGGAAAAAATGGAAAATATTTACGGAAAATCATCTTTATATTAAGCTAATCGAGAACGAATCGTATTTACTGAAAATAAAAACGTCTACTTTGTGAGAAACGGAAGCGCATTTTAAGTTGATTTATTACATTTTTCATCTAGACAACGTGTGCCTTTAGTCACTGATGAAGAAGATCAGTTAAGATTTGACACAGAACATTTTTTTTTTCTTCTTTGCACAGAATAT
Organism: Nephila pilipes; assembly: GCA_019974015.1. Lineage (NCBI taxonomy): Eukaryota > Metazoa > Arthropoda > Arachnida > Araneae > Nephilidae > Nephila > Nephila pilipes. The sequence continues at coordinate 61,868 of BMAW01118495.1, forward strand.
TTCTAGACTTCCATCTCCCATTTTTCTTTCATACATTTATAGCCATTGGAAGATTTCAGTAAAAAAAAAAAAAAAAAAAAATGGGTGAAATAAATGAAGTTTTTTATGGGAATTAGCTGATCGTTTTCTCAAATTAAAAAAAAAATCGTGTAGACGGATCCCTGTTAGCAGATTCGGTGGCTGCGGATGTCTAGTGTTCAAGGTTGCGAACTAGCGGACAGCATTGTTTCCGCTGGGTTGTGGGTTCGAGCCCTGATGCCAATAAAGACATACTATGTAGTGGGGATGATGCACGTTTAATCTGTCGATGTCTCTAGTCCTCTGTTTGGTATGGTGTGGGTGTTTGGGGATCACACATGAGACTAGCTCAGGTGTCGTCCTCGTCACTTGACCTTGAGGGAGTGATGGCCACTTGGCAGTTTTAAACCTCAGTCAAATGACAAGGACGACACCTGAGCTGGTACTCCCAGAATATGAATCCTAGTAAAAGTCGCTTAGTCTAAATATCGCTGTGATCAATTCCAATTCCAGATAAAATTTCACGATGATGAATTAATATGAATTAACGTTACTCGCTTATCGATGAATCACGCACATTCCATCAATACTTATCTTATCAATACACGATTAATCGATTGTTTTGTTAATCTCGTAGAAACACGAGGCTGCTATCAACAGACCTCGTAAGTTTGAACCTCGCTTAAGTGATCTCAGCTGGCTCCTCTTTCTCCATGTTTGCCTTCCATGCTAAAGAGAGAACTTATAGCCTCGACCAGATTTAACGTGCATCTGCCCTGTTACATGGTGAGTCTTTAGATGTATCAGGACTTGATCTCACGACTTGACGAAAACAACGCTGGCCAAAAGTTCGAGATCTTGACTACTAGGCTACTGACCGTCACTTGACAGAGACACAAAATTCGGAGGACCGTTATGACCTTATATGACCGTTACCCATAGCCTTCATGTTGCTTCTCAGTGCGACGTTAATAAATTTTCAGTCAGTATAAGGAGATCTGAATAAGTAACAGGCGGAAGCAACTCATTTTAAAGCTTTTCGACTTGAGATTAAAGGTCGCAAGACTTAATCATACATTTTAATCACATGAATCAAGATTGGTTTCTTGTTTGTGTGAAAATCGTAACTTTTGATAAAAGATTCTTCCAGCAGTGAAGGTGTACAAAATCACGCAATTTCTATTTTTGATTTTTCACTTTATTGTTCGAAAATCACAGGAATCTAAATTATTTTAAATTTCAGAAAGTAATTACTATTCTGAAATTTTGTTGAATGAAAAATCCACTAAATGTCAGGAAAAAAAAAAACACTCATGTGTTTTCACAAATAGTATTTTTTCTTTCTGAAAGTCTTTTTGTATGTTGTGAAAGTTAATAAATATTTAGGGTTGAATATTTCTCTTCTATGACCTCATTATATGTGCAATTTAAAATATATTTAATTTAATAGGTACTATTGGGATATAATGAAAAAGGAAAGTTAAACAAAGTTCTGTTACTTCATGAGTTTTTGGTATTATTAAAACTTATTTGCATTACACATATTAGTAAGTGTTTGTATTCAGTCTAGTTTTTTTTTTATAATGTGTTGAAAACAATAAGTCCTTTTCAACAGTATCAAACTAACATCGACATGAAAGACTGATACTCAAAGCATAAGGAATAAAATAAGTATTAATAAACAGTTAAAATGTAACGTATGCAATGAAGAATTTTTTTTTTATTGTAGGTCATAGATTATAGTGCAATACAACATTCTAGATTAGCTAGAAACCCTCTAAGAATTCTTACATATAAAATTTTCTTACACATGTGCAATATATATAATGTTCTTGTTTGTTATAGGTAGTTCTAGATAATTATGATGTTGAATTCCTGATTCCCTAGAAGACATCTGAAAATTCTTAACTTGTTTATATATTTAAATTTTCCGCAAATGTGCAATATACGTTAGTTCTTTTTTATTGTAGATTGTTTCAAATCTTTTTGCATTGCATAATTCCAAAAAAATAAGAAGACGTAATTGTAATAGTTAACTTAAATGTAAAAAAGGATGGATAAATGTTAAATGAATAAGCTGGTTATGTACATAAATTTAATGTGTGAAGTTTTCATCAAAGATACTAAAAAACTCAAAAAGTAAACATTTCTTAAATAAATAAATTAATAAACTCAATATTTATGAAGTTTGTAATCATTTGCCCATTGAAATTATTATCAGAACATAGTTCAGCCCTATTAAACTAATTCTAAATAGCACAACAGATTTACAAATAAAAGTTTCATTTTTTGAAAAAGTTGATTTTATTCCTAATCCAGAGGATATCGGTTTGTAGAGGCACAACTGTATTCACATCGATATAGCTACTACATTGATGTAGTAGAAGAGCTTAAATATCATTAATATTTTCAAACAGTATAACTAAAAGTTCTCTTAAATTATTAATAACAAAATTCCAGTTTATGTAAAATAATTTTATGAGCACATTCTGTGTTTCAATATTTTGGTCTTTATATGTAGAAAGGAATATTTAATTTGTACTCGAATTTGTGTGTGTTTTCCTAAAACTTAGAAATATACACTCTAATACCCCCCCCCCCCCAAAAAAAAAAAAAAAAAAAAAAAAAAAAAAAAACGCGAACGAAGGAGTTGCCCGATTATAATGAAATTTCGTGTGCAATGACATTTGGACCGAACATGCAAATGATTAAAATTTGGTGTCCAATGAATGAATAGCGGAAGCTACAGCGCATCGGAACAGCACACTCAGCAGGTGTATATGAGAAGCGATTCTCAATCTGATGGCGAAATGTTCTGTTACTTTGCGATTTAGGATACCTTTCAACGACTGAAAAAATGCCTCGCCGCCGGATTCTAACTCATTGCGAGCAGCTGGTCAGAGTTTGAAATAGGTCGTATCATTAGATTGAAAGAGGCAGGTTGGGCACATCGGAGAATCGCTCGAATCAAAGCGATGTAGCGATTAGATGATGGCAAGAATGGGTGGACAGTGGCAGATTTCAGTGTCATGATAGTAGAGGTCGACCTAGGGTCACAGCAGGGTCGGGACGACAGAGTGATGGTCAGATCAGCTGTCACAGCTCCCGATTCATCGTTATCAACCATCAGGCGTGCGACCCGCATACGAGTGTCCACCATGACCATTCACAAACGGCTGATAGAGCGAAATATACGCTCTTACCGACCACTACGCCACCTTCCACTCACGCCTGCTCACTGTCGAGCCAGATTACAGTGGTGCTTAGCTCGATCAGGTTGGAATGATGCTGATTGGGGTCGTATAGTATTTAGAGACGAATCCCATTTCCAACTGTGTCCTGACGATCATCGAAGACTTGTCTGGAGACGCCCAGGGCAGCGGACCGATCCGGCTTCTACTATTGTACGCCCCATAGGCCCTCAACCAGGAATTATGGTCTAGAGTGCCATTTCCCTTGATAGCCGGACCCCTTTGGTCGTTATTAGATTCCCACTTAAAGCACAGCAGTACGTCGATGACATTCTGAAACCTATTTTGCTACCGTTCCTTTTGCAGTAACCTGGACTTATTTTTCACCAAGATAATGCCAGAATACATACTGTAAGTGTTGCTATGAACTTTCTTACAGCTTGTCAAAGACTTCCTTGGCCAATCAGATCTCTCTCCAATCGAGCATGTCTGGGATATGATGGGAAGGCGACTGCATCTACCAGGGAATGTTGATGACGTAGTCAAACAATTGGAGCAAATTTGGCAAGAAATACCGCAGGAGACCATCAGGGAGCTTTATCACTCTGTGCCAAGTCGTGTGATAGCTTGCATCTAGGCTAGACGTGGGTCAACACCTTATTGATCTTATTACTTTTTAACTATATAATTCAGAAGTAAATCATTCAATATTTCTGAAAATTTTGAATTATTTTCTATTCTGTACTTAATTTTTCTATCTGCCAATTTTTTTCTCCATCAGACAACTCCTTCTTGGTGGGTCGTTTTTTTTTTTTTTTTTTTTTTTGGTCAAAGAGTGTATATATAAAACATTGGCTGATAAGTTCCCGGTCTGACTCACAGATGGCGTTCCAAATAGAATTAGAATTTTTTTTAGAAAGTACTAACCTTCAAATGGTAAGTGCAAAAATGTATGAGGATCTGACTTTTGATTCAAAATTGACAGTGTTTTTAGTGAAACAATTTTTTTTTTATTTTCAAAACAATGGGGGGAAGAAGAATTTCATGCGTTATAACTTTCATGCATTTATTGAAAGAAGTACATTTGAAACGAAACATTTCTTGATAAATGTTAGTCGGACTCTGCTCCTGAAAAATCGACCATTATTTTCTGTTTTGCTGAATTCATACGTGGTCGTACGACCACCGATGATGCGCCACTCTCTGGTCGCCCAAAAGAGGTGGTTATACCGGAAAACTTTAAAAAAGTTCTCAAAATCTTTCTGACAAACGGTAAAGTGAAGTCGCAGGAGATAACTGACACTCTATATATATCAAAGGAATGTGTGGGCTTTATTTTACATTAATATTTGCTTATGAGAAATCTGCTTTCGAAGTTGGTGCCGCGTGTGCTAACAATAGATCAAAAACAACAACGAGTCAATGATTCCGAGCGCTGTTGTGGGAAAATAAAAAAAGGCTTTTTGTATCGATGCGCGATGATGGACGAAACTTGGAACCGCCATTATACGCCAGAGTCAAATCGGTAGTGAGCTGAGTGGACAGCAGCTAGTGAACCTCCCCCAAAGCGACCAAAAGCGAAACAGAGGGTTGGCAAAGTTATGGTGTCATAATTTTGAGATGCAAATGATATTTTGTTTATCGATTATCTTTAAATAGGAAAGACCGTCAATAGCAATCGCTGCATGGCCCAACTGGATTGTTTTAACAAGGAAATTTGGTTGAAATGGACCTGTATTCAAAGAAAGAAAATGCTCTTTCACCAAGACAATGCAGTGTCAGAAGTTTTTGGCTACGATGGCAAAATTGCCTGAATTGCACTTCGAATATCTTCCGCACCCACCTATTCTCCAGATTTGGCCCTCAGCGACTATTACCTGTTCGCAGACCTAAACAAAAAGTTCGCCAGAAAAAGATTTGGCTCCAATAAAGAGGTTATTGCCAAAACAAACGCTTATTTTGAGGCCAGATATAAATGGTTCTTCAAGAAAAGTATCGAAATGTTAGAAAAGCGCTGGAATTATAGTATCGCTCTTGAGGGAGACTATGTTGATGAATAAAGTTGAATTTGGCTGAAAAAGGTGTGTTTTCTTCTTTAGACGGAAACTTATCAGCCGATGTGTCATATATTTATAATTCAAATATTTTAAATAATCTTCATATGGTTCTGTCGAGAAAAAAAAAACTTTCAATAAAAGCTTCTTAGTGCAATGTTAATAAGTTAATAAAAAAATCAATAAAAAAAAAGCAATTGATTTCTTGAACTTAACTTTTGTTTCCTACCCTGACAATTTGACATGATTGTAGAATTTTTTTTTTTTTAAATTTCTTCCAGGAAAGCAATACCAATATTTCATTTTTACTTTTGTGCTTACATTTCATATAGTTTATTCCAGATTTTAACATTTAATACAAGATGTGTTTCTTTTTTTTTCACAGGCAAAATTCTAAAAGAAAATGCTATGAAGAATGCAAACCTGTAAATACGATCTCCTGTTCAAAAACATGCACCCCTAGTACCTCAAACACTGAGACAATAAAAGAACATTCACTGAGAGGAGCGGAAGCATTGTGAATATTTCACATTTCATAAGTTGCATTCAAAGTTTGAATAATCACGATCCTTTTCAATGTTCATTTTTGAGCATGAAAATAATGTCTGAAACTACGAAAGGCTTTGCTCAGGCATACAAATGAAATGGGCCACTTTCAAGAAACAGTATGGACTGAAGACACTATGAGATGTAAGAAAATGCCTGTAAATACTGCTGCTGTATCAGGTATAATGAAAATTGGTGGAGGGTTTGCCAATTTGGTCTGCGTTAGATATCTTTCCTCTCTGCTCAAATACGTACCAAAAAGAACACGATCACATTGCTACAGCTATGTGAACAATTTAACATGGGTAATACATTTTTCAAGAACGAAAAACATTATCTTCTTACATTGAAATAGTATTTGGAGTAGCCGAATGGTTATGTCAGCAATTTTGGGGCTAGCGATGTTTTAGTTGAGTTGAATGTTCGAGTCCTGTTTTCTTAGAACCGATTTAAACCGAACCGATCAAATTTAAAAGAAATGAATGGCTTTCATGTTTCTTCCAAGTGCGACTCTAATAAATATTTAATACTTATGATTTTTATTTTCAGAATTCGACCTCAAATTAATTTTTCTCTCTCGTTATTAAAATAAATAAGGCAGAATGAAAATTATTAAGTATATATTATATTAATAAAGCTTTGCCAATAAATATATTGAATAGTTTTTTCACCCCTCTAAAATAAAAAAGAGGACGTTTCATGACGATAGGAAAATGAGATTTCCCCGAAATATATATGCAAAGGAAAAATTATAATTTTATTAATATTGTAGAGATGCTTATTGATATTTTACCTTTCTCGTCTCTAATTTTCCAGAAATTGAATTTTTCAGTCTCAATGCTAAAAAAATAAATAACTTAAGATTCCTTAGAAATAATCCTAGCACGAAACAAATACTTGCTTTTATTGAATGTTTGCGATGAATTTTCGAGGCAATTTTGTATCTAAAATGTTATTCCCTTCTTATAATTAAAAATAGAGCATCCATTGGTGTAATTCCCCCCCACCCAATTAAATTATTTTACATAATTAGTTGAAAATAATCGGCAAATTTATCTTCCAATGAGATTCTGTGGACAAAATTTATAGAAATAAGTTTATAAATTGTATTTGTAATTCATGGTTGATTTAATTACTTTTTGAATATAGATCTAGATTAAGATTAGAAGAAGTATCTTAGAATATTACCTTCACATAAATTAGTTACCATATTTTATGTCTTCTTCATTTCTATTAAATAGTACTATATTTTTAGAAAAATATGAGTTATTCAAACTTAGATTTTGTTATTCATTTGTTTGTATTAATGCCGAACTAGAGAAACATGTAATGATAAGGGGTAGGAAGGCATCTCTAAAACAACTAGTTTATTAATCAATCTACAATTCAACTCTAGAGAGAGAAATCTATCCTATCTCTCTCCCCTCTCTCTTTCTCTTGAAAGCTTACACTATATATACATATATCAGTCTTAATTTGCATGTTTCCGTTCTCTTCTTCGGAGGAAGCTCTCTAATACAAATAATTGTTGAGGAGTGAAAACTCCCCAAGAGGACTGCTAGTGACAAGGTCGTGGATAGACCCGTCACAACCCCGTGAAGAAAACGTGATTTATTTGAGGGTCTTAACGCCCCGATAGAAATTACGTTCATAAATTTAAATATACTTAAATATCTAACAACTTTAACATTTTTACAATCATTTTCATTTTACAATTATCACTGTTGAGTCACTTGCAGGGCCGAAATCAATTCCTGCTCCTCGCTGTTTCTACTCCTCCGGCTCTTGTCAGATATGGACTTGTCCTTCCTGCAACCGCTTCCCTCTCGTTGACACAATCTGTTGCGTAGGGGATATGGACTTGACCTCCCAGGCAGGACTTGTCTGTCTCTCCTCGAGGTGGACTGGACAGGACTTGACTTTTGACGCTTGCTCCTCGAGAAAGAAGTGATACCGTAATTGGTCTTTTTCTCCACTTACAGCTCTCATGAGGTCGTCTTTGAACTTCAGTATTCTCAATTAATGAAGAAGGCGCAGTGCGTTTTCACTAGTTCCTTTTCACTGGTGGCCTTCTTTTACTCTGATGCTGTCTTTCGCGTTTATTAGAATATTCAGTCGACCCTTCACTCATCGTTCTCTTTCCTCGCCATTTTTCTTTTTTAGAGGTTTCCTCCCGGGCTAGACCTTTGCTACCCTCAGTTTCTACCTGTTCTGCCCTAGACCCTTCACCATTCAATCCGTCTGTCTTCACAACACCTTTATCCCTTTCTCTTGGGTGATAAATTCGTACCTGATCTACATTAACTGTTATCAGATTACGCCCTTTCCAAATAACTACATTGTTGTTCTCAACCTTCATCACCTCATATGGGCCTTCAAATTTAGGTTCAAATTACTCGTAATCCTCTTGCTCGCCGATCTCATAGGATGTGTTTGCACCAACACTAAATCCTTTACCTTAACATCAACTTCAACTTCCCGTGTTCTCATTTTATAATATTTTACCCATCTATCCTGTTGAATCTTAATATTCCGCCGAGTCTCTTCACGCAATTTTTCAATATTACCACACACTAAGTCTGCTCCTAGCTTTCCTCGGATCCCAAGACCATATTGATTAGACGGCTTTTTATAATAACTGGTGCTCGCCCCCCTTCTATCAGAGTGACTAATGTGCCCAGAATTACTACTAGAGGCAAAAGAAAAACTACGATTAATACATTGACATTGGCTATTCAATAAACATCGGATCCGCCTCTGTATTTTTCAGACCTCCTTCTCACAGTTTGTAGCCGACTCTGAAAAGCTTTAACAACATTTTCAAATTCTTTCTCAAGTTGTTTCCAAGTCACTGCCGATTTTACAGATAATGTATTTAAAGTTATTTTAGAGCGATCAAAACTTTGGTTACGATTAACACAACGGTTGGCAATATTTTGGCACTGCACCTCTGTAGTTCGCTTTGCGTTACGTGGATCAAGAGCCATATCTCTCTTATGGTGATATCTATTCAAACAGAAATTTCGAAAATTTCTTCGATCCCCTCTGGTCCAATCATTACTCAATCCTCCATCTGAAAAATCATTACGACTCCTACGACTATCGAATCCATGATCACCTCGATCATTCCGAATTCTGTTCCCGAACCCCTGATTTCCTGCACTTCCGCAATATCTAAAATTATTCGAATCCGCATTAGTTAACCGCGCATCATTCTGCCTATAATCAACCCTTCTATTCCGCCAGTTTCCTTCGAAACGACTGTCGGGCAACCTTCTACTCGAATCCCATTTCTTACTTCCGCCATTATTGCTCGAACCCGGGGTTTCCTTATACCCATGTCGTTCCTCATACTTTTCTACTAATTGTAAAAGTTGGGCCTTTGTTGTGTGGTTTCGAACTTCTACATAATCCATTACCTGTGGGGATAATCTCATAATGATGTGATTCAACAGGTTTTCTTCAGTCATTTCAATATTAAAAGTTACATACATTTTTTTAAACTTGAAAAAACACAGCAAAATGTAAATTACTATTTCGTGAAACATAAAATACGAAATTTTAATTTAATCACCATGATGCTCTAAATTAATTTGATTATTCCAACAAGAGTTACTTTTTTAATTTAACTTAATTTCTTTTATTTATTATTATTATTCAAATAGAACTACGCATCTCACAAAATTTAAGAATTAGAGCCACTGGAAAAATTATTAATAAAATATTGTTACTTAAGCTGAATTCCAAATAATTTATATTGTGCACAATACCTTGTATCCATATTTCAATTTATATTGCAACGTGCTGTAGAATCATGAGATGAAATTTCTAACTGTGAAATATAGTGAATAAAAAAAGTATTGGCAATTGCCTGTAAATGATCATATTTGCTAACAAAATATGCTTACAAATTTTATTTTAACATAGCAATTACAGAAGGAGAAAAGACAAACAAATATAACGAAATTTTCATTTAAATATATTTGTAAATAAAATCTACGAGAAAATCCAAAATTAACATGACAAAAAAAGTATTGGCAAAATTATGAAATTGACAAATTTATGAGCGAAAATAAAATCAGTATATGTTTAGTAATTTGTATGCATACCTTTTGCTTCTATAACAGCTTGTAATCTATTTCTCATAGAGGAAACTAATGTCTTTATTGTACTATTGGGAATTTTGTGCCACTCTTGCAAGAGTAAACGTTTGAGGTCATCTTTACTTGAAATTTTATGTTTCCTGATTTCTAGATCCAGCAGGTGCCATAATTTTTCGATTGGATTGATGTCAAGTGATTGAGGTGTGGTTTATAACTGGCGAGGAGCATTGTAGAGTAGCCATTCACAGGTGAGATTGGCTGTATGCTTGGGGTCATTGTCTTGTAGAAAAACGAATGATGTTCCCAAGCCAAGATTTTGAGCACTGATTCTTAAATTATGGCTCAAAATGTCAATGTATGTACGTACTGTCATAATACCATCAATAAAATACAGGTTGCCAACTCCATTGGCTGCCATACAGCCCCAAACTAAGACGCTGCCTCCACCATGTTTTACAGTAGCAGTTAAAAGTTGCTCTTCCAATTCAGTATTTAGCCTCCTCCACACATATCATCCTCCATCACTGCCGAAAATGTTAAACTTTGATTCGTCGGAAAAAATAACTGTGTTCCAAAACTTTTCAGATAAATCAACGTGAGATTTTGCGAAATCTAACCTCTTTTCCCTGTTTATTTCCGAGATGAATGGTTTCTTTCTAGCTGCCCTTCCATAATAACTTTTCTCGTGAAAAACGTTCCGTACGGTCTGTACGCTGAAAGTCTTTTGCGAAGTGAAAGCAACATCTCTAGCTATCTGGGGTGCACTTATTTTAGGGTTTTTCTTAACCTTGTTAATAATGACACGTTTTTCTCTTATAGAAAATATTCGAGATAGCCACTTCTAGTCTTATTTTCCGTTGACCCTGTTTCCTTGAACTTTTTTACAACACTTCTGACAATAAATAACTTATATTCAATTGCACTCCTATAGCACGATAAGTTAAACCTTCATTTTTGAGCCTAATAATCGTGTTTTTAACAATAACGTCCAACTCCTTCGATTTCGAAGTCATTTTACTGCAGTAATAGCTAAATAATGCATCGATACTGTTGGAGTAGCTCTGCAGACTTTATACCGGTAGAATTTCTTATCAGTCGAAACACATGACCTCAATGTAACAAAATTTGCATAGTAGTTAAAACTTTGCCAATACTTTTTTGACATGCTAATTTACGATTTTGATTGAAAAAATCGTAGAAAATGTAAATTAAAATAAAAGTTTTACAATTTTTATATATTTAAGATCTCTTGTATTTAATAATGACAGCTAAAAGTGCATAACATTTTATTTATTTGTTAATATGAATAATTTAAGGCTATTGTCAATACTTTTTTTACCCACTGTATTATTCATTGTATTCGTATGAAAGAAACAAAGCAAAAATATTGCTTCAATCAACAACAATTTTCTCTTTGAGAATATTGGTATATGAAGAAGGAAAAATAAATAAATAAATAATGGTAGCAAAAAACTGAAAATAAATTTCAATCTTTCGAAGTAAAATCATTTGAACTTTTAAATAAGCATTTCTCGTAAATATGCATTATATATATATATATATATATATATAATTGTAATTTCTGACACAAATGTAATTATAAGTATACATTATATTTTTTTAAATTTTTAGTAAATAAATACATTATCAAAAGATTATATAGATCAATTAATATTTTTGCATTTCAATCTCACCTTCTCATAATCTCTTCAAAATTATTATACATTTTCCATAAAGAAATCTGAACTAAATCCTGAGGAAATTCGCTTTCCACATTCTTTAAAAATATAACCATTTCGAAGCCCAATTATCGATGCTATAAGCTGATAATCACAGCAAAATAAAATATACCTATGGTCCCTGCGTGTTTTTTTCCCCTGCCTACTGCAACAATTGTTATATTTTATTTTTCTTTATCGCCTCAGAAACTTGCCTTTTTCGGGCAAATACAAGACACCAAGACATCCTCGTGTTCTTTTTTATTTCCCTTGGATTTTACCGTCTTTGATGAACACGGGTGACCCTTCCCCTGGATACTCTAGCGATCCTTCTCTATTTTTAACCCTCCTTCTTGTCATTCAATTTTTACCTATTTTTCATTTTTCAAATGTTTGGACCACAATTACATCTTGTTTGACTCAGCATAACCACATCTGGCTCATGCGTCATTAAACACTACCATCACATCTCATCCAATTGTCTTTGTTGATACATTGCATCATAGTGTCTTACATTTATAATTTCAGTCATAAGTTGTACAAATATAGATTTATTGCAAATGATTTTTGGTAACAAATACTGCGTATAAACATAAATGATTCATTCAGTAGCAGGGAGGGGGGGGAAGAGAAAGCTTCATATATCTTATTTTTATGTAACGGGAGTACGAAAACAAATCGCGTAAAATTTTAATTGATTTCATCCATAATTAATCTATGTAATATAATAATCAGTGTAGAACTCCACACTTTATGTTCGATTACATTCGCTTTTCTTATATTATTGTTGAAAATTAAAATAGGATACTTTTAATTTTCTGACAAAGTCTTCGAATAAGGATTATAACATAACATAATAAGGGCTATAGTTTGAGGTCAATACATTTTACACATATTACCTCAGATTGATAATTAATTGAAATAATTGAACAGAATAGCTATCTAACATAAAACAGCATTACCATATCAAAATTGATTCTTTTTTTGGTTTATCGGAAGGTTTCCCCCATATTATAACTAAACATAAGTATTGTTCATTTAAATTAGAAAACAAAATTAACAAAAAGAGCATTTAAAAGATTGAAAATTAGTTTTCTAAAAAAAGCAAATGATGTCTTAAACTCGAAAAATAAGAGATTCGTAATTTTCAATTGTAGAAGTCTTTCAAGTATCATGATATGTCTCAAAAGCGATAGAAAAAGAAAAAAGAAAGAAAAAAAAAAAAAAAAAATTTTAAAATCCCCGCCTTTGCCCCCCCCCCTGCAGCTAACTTTTTGGGTCTCATTATGACGTTAATTGATTTAAGAACCTCGTCTTGTATATGAACTGTGTCTTATGTACACCAATACGTGTGAAATGTACATGTTACTCGTAGCATATTTCTCTTCCTTACGCACTCCTCTTTCAAAAAAAAAAAAAAAAAAAAAAGAGCAGTCCTCTGCGCAGTAAAATCTAAGTGCCCTTTCAACTTTACAATTGGGGAGCTCCAGGGTGTCTCCCCTTATCCCAATTCACAGAAGCACCAATATAGGCATCTTTATCGTCTAAGTGGGAAATTCCAGCCAACACAACATATCAAAATCTTGCAATACTCAGCACCATTTTTGGAGGTCAATCAGTTTTTTTTTTATTCACCGAAAAAACCTCAATAAAAGCGAGTGCGTTGATATAAATTTTCTTTCCTACTTGCTTTCAGAATTGGGGCAGTTAGAAATGGCCACAAAAATTTCAACAACATTCTAATAATTACTTCAGTTAATGTCACCACATACTGACATACATCAAAGAAATTTGTTTTAAACAGGTATCAGCTTTTATTATTTTAATTTTTATATAATTAATCCGTATAAACAAAATTTGGAATATTTTCTATTCAGTATTCGATTAAGACATTTCACTAACATTGTCGATCTTTTATAAATCAAATGATAGTTTTAATATTTATTGATTGACAAAAGTTCATTACATTGAAATATGTGGCTCGTTAGACCATCTAAGGGAATTTGAATTTCATTATATACAAAATGTGTATACCGTATTTTCTGGTGTATAAGAAATACTTTTTTTTTACCTTGAAAATTCCTCTTAAAAATGTAGTCGTCTTTTATCATAAAAATAAAGATGGAATTTCTTTTTAAAGTCTTAGGCACTGATATATAATTGATAGAGAAAAGTCATACGGCAGAAACATGGATTTTGTAAATTTTCTGAGACGACTATTTACTATTAAATATTACTTTTTAGCCACCCAAGGGGCTATTGCTTTAGATGGATCACTTTTCAATTTTTTATCCTTTGCTTCAATTTTAATATTATTTAGCTTAAATATATTCAATTCAATAATGTATCGTTTACTTAAATTTTAATTACATGTAGCTGATATAATATTCAGTTTAATAATTTATCGTTTCCTTTAATTTTAATATCGGAAAAATTTACTATTGTACATTTCTCTATATTTCACCTTTTTCTTTAATCCTTATATTTAATTGAGTAATTTAAGAATAATTATATGAAAAAAGAAGCGCACCAGGCTAAATCTGTTCTTTGCAAAACTTTGTATAGAACTTTTTTCATTTTAGATTATTTTTATTTCATTTTAGATTATAATTATCCAATACATTTAAAAACAGAATCATACTTTGAAGATTAGGTTTTTTCCAGAAAATTGTATTAAATTTCTTGGGTGCATTTTATGCACTGGAATATTCAGTAATTATGTGAATAAAAAAAATTTTCAGCTTAAGATTTAATATTTCTCTACAAGAAAAAAGTTAAACATTATTGAGCGTATGTAATTAGTTTTAATTGCATGTGAAAGCTTTATTTTCTAATTCAATTTATATATTTGATAACGTATGAATATTTAAAGTAATAATTTAGATAAATTGTAGTATGAAAATTTATGGGTTCTTCCGTAACAAAATCATATTCTCTAATAATGTAGCCGCTTAAATTTTTAAAAAATTACGAAAGCGATTGAATAAATATCAGATACATTTACTAATGTAAAAAAAAAAAATTAATTCTATTTTTTCGCTAAAATTTTTTTCTTATACTTTATAATAATAATAATTGAAAATTCGTTTCAGGATTGCATAAATAAATATAGGTTAAAGTTTCCTTCACATTTGTAATCGCAAATATTACTTGTGTTATTCTTCTAAAAACTTTGTGACTTGAAGGTACGGATTATGTTTCCAAAATTTTTTAAAGCAACATAGATTGACAAAAGAGTAATGAATTATCATCTTGAAGAATGTTAAATACTTCTTATGAGCATGTTTTAGTGTTGTTTTAATAAAAGGTATCGATTATGTTCCATCAGTTATTAATTTTAAAATTAGTGTTAGATCTGTAAATAAAATTAACTCAAATATTTCGGATTAAGAATACGTACAGAAAATTATAATGTTTTAATTGGGCGAAGAAATATTGCTTCAATATATTCTTTGAATAGAAATAACTGAAGATTACCAGTTCTTAACGCAGTCTACGTTTTAACTATTTTACACTTCATACAATGCAGTCGACGGAGCTGGTAATTTTTTCAAGGAAATTATTAATTAAATGAAAATTTATTTATGAAAATAAAACTGAAAATTCAAGCTAACCCGAAAACTTTTTTATGTGCGAAGTTTATTTTTGCTAGGTTATAGAAAAAGATTTGATGCTATCTAAGTATTTTAAAGAGCTTTTTTTTTATTGCATATCATTAAGTATTATAAAATACACTAGCCGAAGAACATTTGATTCATTGAAAAATTAATTTAAAGAACAAAAAATTAATGCAACTTAATTAATTAAGACTTTTAAACTAACTACTAAACTCTTTTGAATGAATAAAGATTTATCTATTAAAATTAGCTTTTACATTTATTTCCATATATCAGTGGTCTTCAAACTACGTTCCACGGAACTCAAGGGTTTCGCGAGTCAAAATAGAATATAATAATCTTTAAAAAAGTTCTTTGCAGAGAACAGATTTAGTAACCTAACGAGCGTCTTTTTTAAATGATAATTATTATTAAATTACTCAATTAAATATAAGAATTAAAGTAAACGGTGAAAAATCAAGAAATGAACATTAGTAAATATTTCGGATAATAAAATAAAGGAAAAGATAAATGACTAAATTGAATATTATATAAGTTAGTAATAAAAATTAAAGCAAAGATAAAAAATCGAAAAGTTATCTGGTACGCCAAAAGTGATGCAACTAAAACAATAGCCCCTTGAATGGCTAAAAAGTAAATTATAAAACACTCGCCCTATAGTTGACTAGCGTTTATAAAATAATATATATATATATAAATTTTATGCTTTTAGTGAATAAAACCACAAGTTAACCTATTCAAAATAATTTACTTATTCGTTTTCTATATAACAAATTTTGATACCACAAATGTATGTGAAGGTTTTTTGTATTATTTTTTTCGGTGAAGCATATTTTTGTCTTCAGTTCGATTTCAAAAATCACAATTTATTTTTAAAATTCATATTGTTTTTAATTATTAAATCATGGAAATGTTTGAGAAGACTCGGTCTTTGTATAATAATTTTCTTTTTCATTTTTGAAGTAATGATTTTACTTAATGACACAAAATTAGATTGCAAAACGTAATTAAAGAAATTTTTAAGGATCTTTTTTTATTGCGGGTTGCTTATTCCGTATGAATTTGTTCTGAAAAGTTCTCTTTTTTTCGCCTGGATTTTTACAAGTAATAATTCGATATAAAAACCAACGTTTTTAAAAACAACGTTTTTATATGGTGGCAAAGTTTATTAAAGAAAATTATTGAAATATTAGTTAAAACTGTTGGTTATTTTTAACTTTAAAATTTACTAAAAAAGAGATATTTGTGAGCGTATTAAAAAATTCATAATACGCGTAAAATCAAAACATGCATTTGAAAATTTGTAAGTTATTCTATTAAAAAAAAAATGGGAACCAGAATTCAGAAAAAATTATTGTGATAAGACATGGTGCAAATATTGGAAACTTTCTTTCTTGCTCATGATTATTGACTAAAAGTCAGCAACCCTTACTATCTCGGAGATAGTAAAGGGGAGATAGTATCTCCCCTTTGTGAGTACAATAGTTTTAAGAGGCCTCATGTGGTGTGGGGAGTTCCCGGTGTTCCCAGAGGGGGAAAGAAATTTTTTCCTCAATCCTAAAAGCGCCGAGAGGAAAGAATATTTTGACTTATTAAAATTATTGAAATATTAGTTAAAACTTCTCGCAAACGTCTAAATATTGCATTGTTAGGCCAGTACGAACGATTCCCAAAATTTCAAAGCTCTAGCTTGATGGGAAGTTGGTTAAATTAACGATCGAAAATTTGATGACACACACACTCACACACACACACCAAGTGAAATTCAGAAAAACGTTGTAAAAAATATTTGAATGAAAGATCCATTCCTGTAAATACATAAATAAATACATAGGTAAGTGTTTGTTTCAAATTCTTTAAATTTTTTTTTTATATATATGTTGAAAAGATACTAAATTATGCTTGTTAATTTTTTTCATTTGATCTGATTATTGGATACTTCAAAAGTATTAATGATGAATTATGAATTAATACACTGCGAACATATACTTCTAATTTGGGATATATATTTATTCCCTCATTTTTTTAAAAAAAACATTTGCTCACGATAGCTTTCTAATTTTTATCTATAATGAGATACTTCAGTTGCTACACACACATACGCCCTCTCCCATATATTTACATATAAACAAAAGACATGTCAAATTTAACAATATATAACAATATATTTAAGGCCAAAGCAAAAGCAGAACATTTAAAGGGAAAAACCAAATATTTAAGGAAATCATTCAAAAAATATTGTAAAGCAAATAAAAACTTACTTAAATAAATAAACAATATATGAATTTAAAACTTTAAAACCCAAAAATTCAAAAAACTACAAAAGAAACAAACAACTTAAAAAGAAAGTGAAAGAAAAGCAAAATTGAGAATAATGTAATTAATACTGTTCCATACTTTATACCATATGTATATGTATGTGCAAAAAATTGCAGATTCCCAAGGAATTCAATAGAAAGGGTCAACAACAATGCCTCTCCTTCAGGCCATGTTGTTTGACGAGAGGTGGAGGACTCCCCCCCCCACACACATAGATAGTTAACAGGTGGTAGAAGGGATGAACGAATAATAGATATTCCTTTCTCTCCCTCCCCCTGCAGCAGGAAAAGTTTCTCAGGGTTCTTATTCATCCGGGTATTTTCGTGATCTGCGTGGAAGAAATATGTTGTAAACTCAACTTCGGAATTTACACTTGCCCACTAGTAGTAGTAGATCAAGGACGATTTTAGAAAAAATTTAACAGGTAAGATAAGCAATAGAATAAGAAATTGAAATAATTATTTGAATGGAGGGGTTAACATTAAGAGAGTTAAAATTTTAAAACTTATTCTCGTGAGAGTAAATTATTGTCACTCAGTTCTCTGTTGCCATGACACTGAAGCATAAGGAGAATGTAGGCAAAACCATTTATTAATTTAGATGCAAAACGGTAAGTTTTATAAGAAAAATTTAAAGTACTGTTATAGATTACTTGATCGCGAAATAATATGATTTAATTAGTAATACAATTATTCCCCAATTACAATTACTTAATTTTAGTATAGAAAGTAAGATATAAAATGTAAAATACTCCTCTCTCAGACATGTGTTTAGATTTTCTGTTTTAAAACTCTATTAAATGTTTTTGTTTTCATCTGATGTCCACATTCAATCAATGGCGAACGATGTCAAGAGTGATTAATATTCTTGAAGCATCGAATTCCCCATACAATTTTTCACTCAGTTTAGCAAATAACAGTGCCGTGATGAATGACATTTTGTGCGGATTTCTAATAAGAAAATTAAAGACTCAAGAAATGAAAAAAAAAAAAAAAAGATGAGAAAGACAGATGAAAGAAATTATAAGTAATAAGACAACACTTTGGGTTTATTTAAATTTTCTTTACGTAATTCCTAGTTCAGGCTGCTGAATTTGAATAAAATGTAATTTCTTTTCAAAGAAAAATGATGGAATTCCTTGACCCCTTCGAAACATAGCTACTGCATATAAATATATGTCTCTAGCTGTTAAATCTTTGAAATCTGAGCTATATAAATTGAATATTTAGCGATGAAAAACAAGCGTTGTTTGCATTATTAGTCATGAGACATACACACACACAAAGTAAAGATTTTATAAATCGTTTTTGTAAGGCAATTATAATGTAAGCAAATGTTATGGTTGATATCATACGGATAGTATTCTGTTTTGTTTCACCAAGTTGCAGGTAAAGAATACTTTCCATTTTTACAAGAATATTTATTTGTATCTTTATGGAGTACTCAGAAATATTTCATGGTTTCGTGGGCTTATGATTCTGCATTGTGTCCGCGGAAGCTTCGTTCTTATAGTTGCGAACTCGCGATTAGTGTTGTGTCCGTCAGGTTGACAGTTTGAGTCTTGGTACAACAGGACTCGCTGTGGTACAGTGAAGCTGCAAGTTCTTCCATTGGCGAGGTGTGAAAGTTTGAAGAGGGAGGTGCCATCACAGGAGTCGTCCTCGTCACTTGACCTACGTTCATAATTACGTCGCCGTTAGCTCTCATGTTGCTTTTAAGCGCAACTCTAGTAATGATGATGATGATAGTGAAGTTTTATTGTCGCAAGAGCCAGATGTGGCCATACTGCGCCAAACAAGCTAAATCTGTGATCTAGTCATTAAAACATTGAAAAAAGATTGATAGACAAAAAGGTCATGCGAGAAAGTAAAGTCTATTGGCACATGAGACAAATACGGCTATGCTGCGCCAAACAAGAACTAATTGTGGTCTAGACGAGAAGAAATTGAGGAAAAGACAAATTGGTTGACAAGAAGGACGGTCGAAAATAGAGAAGGATCGCTAGGGTATCCCGGGGGCACGTCAGCCGTGTTTACCAAAGACAGTAAACCCATGAGAAAGAAAAAGATCACTAGGGTACCTCGGGGTCAGATGCCCTTACTTGCCTAAAGAAGGCAAGTCCCTGAGGTCCACTGATATAATCCCCAGGGGCAGGGTGCCCGGTTATACCCCCAGGCGCTGGGTACCCATTTTAGTCGCCTCTTACGACATGCATCAGCTACAGTGGGACTATTATGTCATTCCCGGTCACCACACGGGTCGCAATCTAGTAAACAGCCAATTTATACTTCTGCGAACAAATAATCGAATACACGCAATGATACACATAGTGTTCGATTTTCTGAAGTGCAAAATTACAAGCCAATTCTATTATTGTTTGAAATAAAGTAAATTATTCAATATGAGAGGACAATTATTATTGAAAAAATATATAAGTTAAACAATTAGAATGGCTATTTTTCATCAAGTCTTGAAAAACGGGAGAGAAATTTCACATTTAACTGAAGCATTGAACACGAGCATAATTAATAGAAAACGTTCACATTAGCATTACCTTGTCAAAAAAAAAAAAAAAAAAATTTCTTCCGTTATTTGCTTTTTTTAAAAACAAGATATTTGTGTATGTATATATTAGAAGATCAGAACTGAGTAAAATAGGCAGATTTAATTTATTTAAAAAAAATTTTCTTAATGAAGTTCTTTCATAGAAATTAACGATTTAATAAATGAAAGTCAAAATTATTTTTTGCCATGGATATTATTACTGTTTTATCATACATCTTTAATAATTCAGTATCAAATTGAATAAAAGATTAACGAATTTCTTAAAAAATTATGTATTTCTATTATATTTCCATTATTGAATAGGAAAGAAGTAGGATTATCCCAAAACATGCGGAAAACTTAAATGAAAATAAAGTAAATATTTCCATCATAAAAAATTCTATTTATTCTTTCGATCTTGTTTTAATATTTTCCGCGACTTCGGAATGTGACTTTATTTAAGTTTTTAATTTTCTATTATTCAGTAAGATTTTTTTTTTTTTTTTTTTTGAGTTTAAGTAACTGAGACTGCGCATATCGCCCTCAATAGGAATGAAGCAAACATAAATAAAAAGACCAGCCCTCCACAGGGAATGAATTTACTATCGCTTGCCTCTTCAAAATCAGGCATGCTCGCAACTATACCTTGCTAAAAGATACTTCATTCTTCCACCATGAATGTCTCTTTATTGAACTTTCTAGCTCAGGGAGTGATTTATGGTCAACGACTCGATATCACTTTTGCAACGTAGTTGTCGTGGCCATGAATAATGCTGAGTCAAGGTTACCTTGAGATGACCTCGGCTGAGAATAGTCTCAAAGTTTTGAGTGGCAGCAAGTGTCATATCAAGTGCGTTAGGATTGTAGAGAAATTCTCCTGGGGGTAAACAGATGTGGGAGGCAAAACCAAGTTTCAAAAGGTTTAGTTAAACGGTTTGACCTTAAATGTCGACTGAATATTCTGGCATTTTCTGCGATTGATTAGGTTTTTGTGCTTTCAAGACTAATTCTCACGTCCTTATAGTGATTTATTCCGAATCTTGCTATTGTGAATATTATAGATCAACTTTTATGATACTTGGCCATAATACCTTGTTAGAATTATTTTTTTTAACGTTATACTCATATTATTGGCTTTAAAAAAAACAATTTCCTGTGAAGTAGTGTTTTGTTGACAATGCTTAAAATGATCGATATTCTGCTCTCGTAAATGACAGGCTCTAGGGAAATGCTAATCATTAAAGGGAGAATTCATCATTTATTTTAAATAACATTGTAGTTTTTTTTTTTTTTTTTTTCATTTGACTTTCTCCATTATTCCTTGCATAATTCAAAGAAAAATCTGCTTAAGGAAGAATAAATCTGTTTAGAATTTGCTGTAATTTTAAGAATTTTCATGATATCCGTTTCTTTTAGGCGGAGGATTATATGTTGATACATTTTATATTTAATGAAATTAAATCATGGTGGTTTTGCTATTACAAATACTTTCCGTCATAATTTTTATTTCATGTTCTGAAAATACTGATGTATGACTGAATTAAATAATTTTACTTCTCCGTTATGTATTTAGATGTACAAACTAAAATTTATATAATTCAATATACTGCAAATGCATTATGGAATCTGTTTTTCTCTTTATTTTTCTTTTCATTAATGAATTACAATGAGAAGAGTGATTACAATCTAAATCAATGAAGTATTTTTTTATATTGATAACATATTATTTTACAGATTTCAGACAGTCTTTAAATAAGATTTTACACATTCAGTTTACTCACGTTTCAATATGAATTAAAACATATGTTGTATAAAATCAATAGAAAGCAGTTTACTATTTTTTCAAAATAAAATTTTCTAATTTGGACAAATTTTGATGCATACATACTTTGTGAGAATATTGCTCGAGTTAATGAGTGTTGTGAGGATGATGCACGTTAAATCTGGTCGAGATCCCAAATCCTCTCGTTGGCGAGGTGCGGATGATTGGAGAGGGAGGTGCCATTTCATGTGTCGTACTCATCCCTCGATCAAATTTCAAAATTAATAGATTAGTCATCAATAGCTCTCATGTTGCTTTTCTGTGTGACGTTATAAAACAATCATCAGAATTTATTATTTATGAAATTAAATCAAATTTCAAATGTATTAAATAGGAAACCTCCATGTTGTTTAGGAGCTAAACTTCTTTTTTTTTTTTTTTTTTTTTTTTTTTGTAATTGCGATGGGTTTACACTTTATTATTAAATATAAAATTGTAATATTTTATTGCAATTATTACTTTTTGTAGTTACTTAATTATTTTAAAGTTTCTATTCGACTCATCATTAATAGGATGATAAAGCAATCACATATAAATGGAAATTCAAATTACTTCAAATTTCCTTCGCATTTACACACACGCGCACAAAATTAGTCGTGATAAAAGAATATATATTAAATAACAAAAATCTTTTAACTTTGAAAAACATTTTAAAAAAGATGAAGGAAATGCAATATAATTTATCCTCAGGAATAAGTTATGGGTATAAATCATTCTTCAAACTTTTCTTTATTGAATATTACGTTTATTAATGCTAAAAATACCTTAATCCACATAAGGTATGCTATAATTGCATTATCACATCCCTTAATTTGATTTTATTACCATTTTAAAATAACAATAAGGAAGACTCAATGGTATGTACGTGAAAGTAAAAGTTATTTAGTTGTTTTTCATATTAGAAAAAAATGGAAGATTCCAACTACTTGTCGCCAATAGTTCTCGAGTTTGCTTTTAGTGTGACGTTAATAAAACCAACCAATCAACCTTTTCTTACATACTTTCTCCATGCATGTGGAATGTGGAAAAATTACCTCTCTGAAGTAATTAAAAAAAAAGAAAGCGATATTGTCTCCATATGTTGGTTACCACTTCGATCTCCCTGTTTGGGTTCTTTACTTCACAATTTCGCCTCTCGTGCTACATAAAATTTAAGTTTCGCAGCAGTGCAACTTTCAGTGGCAGACAGGCAATATATATATATATATAAAGAATTGATTATAAAAAAGGACTATCTTTATCTTACAATGATACTCATTATTAAAATTGCTGAATTTTCAATAAGTATAAATGTAGGGCCAGATATAGCAAATACATTAAAAACGTTGAAAGTGTCTAGTTTTAACAATTATGAAACATCAAAGCAAATATGTTACCAAGCAAAACTGCTCCACTTAAATATAGTATCGGTCGCCAAAAATCGCGATAAAGCAAGCAATTATGTTAACCTTTCCAAAATGTACAAAGTATTTTAGCGTAAATAAAGAAATAAAAATTGTAAAAGCCCTCAGATCTGAAAGTTATATAACACCTTTTTTCAATAGAGTTCAAAAAAGTTTCAAAAATTTGAGTTAAAAATGTCAAAAACTTAGTTAAATTTCGTTGATTTCCCATTGATCAACAATCGACCACAAGTCTAGAAGGTTTCCGTTCGAGATTGGCTCGTTGTTGTTTACAAAGTCGCACTTGCCCTTAGAAGCCAAAATACTCCTCCTAATGCATGACTAGTTTGAAAAGATACCCCTTCTTTAGAACTTCAGACCCCGTAGAATTCCTGTGATGCTTTTTATACCTGAAATAAGACGAATTTGGATTTCAATTGTGTGAAACGATTGACATATTACGGGAACATAGAAAGGTAATTAATTTTTGTAATTAACTTCCCTTCTTCCAATTCAAACCCAAATATATTATTCTTTTCATTATATTACTTCAAGTATGTGGATAAATTATTTCAGCTAATCCAACTTCCCATTTTGAAAGAAGTGGCATAGGTAGTAACGTGATGAGACTTGACATTTTATTTAATTATTTGGTAAATAATGCAGGGAACTATCGAACGTAGATTTAATATAGAAAAACATGTTTTATCAATGAATGATACCGTGTTCAAGTAAAGTATTTATAGCGTTTTCTTGTCACTGATCTATTTGTTAAATTTTTCAGGATATATGAGGAATTTCGATAAATATTCTAATTTTCTTTCTTTTTTCTTTAAACTTTTTCAACAAGGTAATAACCAGAGTCTGCAATTCTTTGTATTTCCTTCTCATAAAATGTACCTAAGTTAAATTTGTCTTAAAAATGTTTCGGTAAATAAACAGCAGGCTTTCTAGGTAGAATGTTGTAAACAGTAAATATTTCTGTATAGATGTATTATTTTCATAATCTTTCTCAAATCTCTCTTTCCATTTACTGATTTGAATTTTATTTCCGCGGTAGCCTAGTGGTCATGGTTTCGGATTCGTGCCCGGCGGTTTTCGTTAAGTCGCGGGTTCGATCCTTGGCCGCAAAAGACCCGCCGTGTAGCGGGGTTGATGCACGTTAAATCTGTTCGGGGCCCAAAGTTTTGCCGTTGGCGTGGTGTGGATATTAGGAGAGGAGGTGCCAGCTCAGGTGTCGTCCTCGTCACTTGACCATGGTTCAAAATTACGAAGTCCGTCGCCTATAGTCCTCGTGTTGCTTCTAACATACGACGTTAATTAAAACTAACATAAACTATACCCACTGTATAGTGACCCCACGACACCCATAAACTCTACCGTATTCTATATTTTGTTTAGTTACAATATTTTACAATATTTTGTTACAATATTTTCAGCTTTATTTGGGAGTTCCGTTCCTCTGTCCGTTAGCAATGATAAAGGTTTATTTTTTCAGCAAAAGGGGGCCGCGGTAGCCTAGTGGTCAAGGTCGTGGATAGCGGCTGGCGGTTTTCGTTCAGTCGCGGGTTCTGGTTCTTGGCCACCAAGGCCGCGTGTAGCCAGCTGATGCGTTAAATCTGTGGGCCCAAAGTCCTCCGTTGGCATGTGGATGTTGTTAGGAGAGGGGGTGCACCCAGCTCCGGAGTCTCGTCACCGTCACTTGACCGTGAATTGAAATTGGCCATGTGCATAGTAGCCCTCGATATGGTAGCTTCTAGTGCGACGTTAATAAAAACTAAACTAAAAATTTTCAGCAAAAAAATTCGAAAGCATTTAGTACGTTATGACTTGTTTTTCCTCGTAAATTATAATTTTAAAATTTTTTCCAATAAATATTCTTGGAAATAATCAAATTAAATTGATTTTTAAAAATAGATAGAGGTAAATTTTTATCTTCAAAATAAATAAATAAATAAATAAACTGTTTTAACAGCAAAAAGTGAAAATTGACCCAAACAATGTCTC
>BMAW01118495.1:91754-124553 GCA_019974015.1 Nephila pilipes
AAAAATATTTTTTTGCATGCACTAATTTATAATTCATACTTTGATTAACTAATTTTAAATATCCGCAAAATTGTTTTATTTAGAAAATGTTGCTTAATGATAAAGCTTTGTTTTCACATTTAATAATATATTGATTTGTGCGAACAATCCTTAAGCAGTTTTTGCTCCAGAATGTATAATTTTTGATTTAAATTAGAAATAAATGCTTAAAAAGTAGAATATATAAAAATATTTTTCTTTTAATTCAATTTTCTATTCTTTAAGGCTTATTGAAAACTGGCATTAAACATTTTCACATTTTAATATATATTTATCACTAAAAAGATATTAAAATATATAGGAAATAGAATAGTTTGGGTTCAAGTTATGCTACATAATATAACATAACTGTAAAATTTTCACGTAAGGTTATCTTCAATCAAAACAATGTAAAGCAATTTTTGTTTGAGACCGTAATAATATTTGTAGAATCGTAAATTTAAAACACATTTTTTTTGCTATGAATAATGACACCATATTGTAAGAGCGATAGGTATTATAATTTAATTTTTTTTTAAATAAATTTATTTGCATTAATCATTATTGTTGCTTTGAGCTCTTATAAAAATAGCACTTTGATACAAGGATTTGTTGAAGAATAATAATCCAACAAGTAGAGAGAGAGAGAGAGATTTTTTACTATTACATTTATTTACAGTCTCTACGCGCCAATTATACATAAGCAAATAATTACACTATTTACAAAATATACAAGAGCTTCGAAACTACCCATATTTTAACCTGCTTTAGCGGTCTAGAGAATTAACATCAAAACAAGGAATAATCCGTCTTACACTGTCAAGATCCAAATGCACTCTGAAATATTACCCATGAATCCATGCGCTCTCAATTACATTAGACAAGGCACCTCCTGGCTTTATCCAAATAATTTATTGCCAACAAAATAGCCAACCCCTCGTCTACAATGCGTCTGAGACACAATTCCAATTTTTTCATTTTCAACAAGGGATAATGATTGTATTGATAAATAATTTCCCCCTTAACATCATGCCCTTGGTTTCAAAAAGATTGACCACTCTTTCTTTAAAACTTATTTCTTACTGTGTATATTCAGCAATAAGGGGAAATGTAAATGTTTAATTTTCCCTTCTTCAAAAAACACGAGAACCGCTAATGTAAAAAACTACTTCCTATTAAATCCATTTGGACATCTATGTACTGACTTGATTTGGTGCGGAATCTTTCCAGGTAATAGACCTGGAATCATCCTTGATATTTCATTTTGCCACAAAATTATCTTTTTACGCAAGTTCGTTTAAATAATTCCCACAGTAAGAGATGTTTCGACACTTTCAAAGTTGTTTTCTGTTTATCAAATAAGGATAGTAGAATTATTTTAAATTCATTTCTTAGTACGAGTAAGAATGATTCTGGAAAATCGAGAATTTAAAACTCGCAAAGGAAGTCATATGTTTGTATATTTATGTATCTGTTTATTTTAAGAAAATTGAATACATGTACATAACGGGCAATTATTAAATAGTAGCTGCATTTACATCTGTATGTCGAGTACTTACATTTAAATATATCTATCTTACATAAAATAATATCCATAGCATATATAACCTTAAGAAATTGCAAGGCATTTATAAACACAGTATACTGTACACTCTCAGAAAGAACTATAATTATTCCAAAATTTGAAAGTAAAAAAATCAAATAATAAAATTTTAATTTCATAATTCAAATTTCCTTTCAATTTTACATAAATATTCTTTAGCACCAAAAATTTTATCACAAAACATTTAAATAAACTTTTATTTAAGAAATATTCATTTTGTAAAGTAGAAAACAGAAGCACTACGGGTAAAGTGGACTGAAGGAATGTGTACAAGAATTCTACAAACTAAATTTTAAAAAACCCAAATACTAATAATTTTCTCTGTGGCGTATAATGTTCTTTTTTTAAATGTTTAAGAAAATCATTTTTTGTTTTCTATTTATCAACTGCTCGTAACTGATACAACTATGGAGACAAGCGTCCTATGATTTTTAACAGCAAAAGCAAAAAATTCAAAGCTTTTAGCATTTTAATGTGTGTGTCTTCGTTAATTCAATACTTTCTCTTTTACAGTTGTTTATCATGCCAGTGTGACAATTGCGTGTTTCCTAAGAAGGAAATGGTATCCATTCTGGTATCCCCTGCAAACCTTTACTCCAAGATGGATTTTTCACATAACGAAATCTTACTACAACCAGCATCTCATTCAGATAAGACAGACGTTTAATGATGACTTTCTTCTCTCTTCGAATGCAGCACACATCTCTCTTTTCAGACTCAACATTTTATCAGAGAAAAAGCATTAGCCTGGAGTTTTTTTTTAATCACATATATTTTTCTTTACCTTTCACAATCTCAGCATTGAGCGTTGCAGTTTTTTATTTTTTTGAAAACTAAAATGTTTTGTATAAGTGAATTGTTAAGATCTAACTTCATATGTAATAATATGTGAATAAATGTATAACTAGAGATAATTACTCAAGATATTAAAGATATTTTTCGTAATATTTACACTCAACTGTTACAAAATGGGAACATCGAGGCCAAAGTTTCACCCAAATCATTCCAAAAACACTCTGGTGAAAGCAATGTGTACGGAAATGTCACTTGATGAGCACTATTTACCTGATAGTCACGTGACATGTGAAAGACTTAACTAACAGTGACAATGATCTGGTTTCACACTGGCTGAGTGGTTTTGGAAAACGCTATACTCTAGTATTGAATTTTTAAGAATTCATCAACTTCAAATGTGTTTTTGATAGATGACACAGAGCTATTCATTTTGATTGGGTTTACTGTAGAGCACTGGTGTACCCTGGGGTGTTATGTAAAGAGACATATCTACCTCCAACATTTTTCTGTAAATTAAAATATTTCGGGATAATTCTTCTATTATACTATTGTCGACTAATATAGATATTCTAAACTTCGAAAAAAGAAATTGAGTTTTTTTTTTTTGCTTTTCGCAGTTAATTTTTTTTTACCTTTAAAAGAAAAGATGATTTTATCTTTACTAATTTCTGCGAAAAAAATAGAAAAATCTTAAAAATCTTCGATATCTCCAAAATGATCGTTTGGATCAACGCTTAAAGACGTAAAAAGGGGGAGGGGATTGAATGACTATAGAAATTAAATTTTAATATTTGGCTTCAAATTAATCACATTTAACCTCAAATCCTCTCGGTTAGTTGTTTGCAGTATATAATTTCTTCCTCCTCCTCCTTTTTACAACGTTTTTATGTATTTCACTTGGTGTGTGTTTGTCTGTGTGTGTATCAGTGTGTCGTCAAATTTTCGATCGTTAATTTAACCAATTTCTCATCCAGCTAGAGGTCTGAAACCTTCGGAATCGTTCTTACTTGTCTAACATTGCAATATTTAGACATTTACGACAAGTTTTAGTTAATATTTCAATAATTTTTTTTTTAACTACAGCAGCACTTTTGGCTAAGATCGATAAATTCTTTCGGGTTCAAGAATGGCATGGCAAATAAATGCCAACCTTTGTAGTTGTCTTGCTCATTTCGGCCTGAAAAAATATGAAATAAATTATAAGTAAATTAATGTTTAAATTTTCTTACCTCCTCTACGATGTGTTCTTACTCTCTCCTTACATTTGCCAGCCTTCTTCTGGGGATCTTTTGGCCCATTATCAGTGACTGGCTTCTTAGTTTCATATGAAAAATAAATTTGAGGTTTAATGAAAATTCAGAATTGAAAATATCTTTAAACTTACCAAATATGGCATGGACTACGTGGTCAATTATTTTATAATAATATAGGTTGCGGATATTAACGAAAATGATAAGGAGATTTTATAATTACTTGCCGAGTACCAAAATGATATATTTTGATATTAGATAAAATTAGAATGTGAATTCCCAATTCATGTCAACTTTTTGGATAATCTGATGAACGTCACAACTGAAATGCATTCCGTATTGCTTGTTTGGATATACAAGTTCACAATCAATTTGGCTTATGTGTTGAGAAATAAAAAAAAAATTACTGTTTCACTTTATTAATTTTTGGCTACAGCAGCACTAGGATCGATAAATCCTTTGTGATCAAGGCTGGCATGGCGAATAAATGCCAACCTTTGTTGGCAATAAATAATTATAATTAAATTTTTTATGTGTTTATATGTTTGTTTTGAACTAAATGTATGGTAATTAATAAACTTCGCTACCATCTACAAACGTTGGTTTTTATCTCGAATTTCTTATTGGTAAGAAGATGGGCAATGTCCATGTCTACGAGGTAACACCATCAAAATTTTTTTTGTATAATCTAATCATTACTCCCTTATAGCAATCTGAACTTTTCTATTCTTTCTTTTTCTCTATTTTCATTCATTTATGTAAAATGAAATGTGTTAATGCACATAAGTATAATACTTTATTTCACCTCTAAATATTTCATGGCATAATTCACACGGAGTAAAGATTCCCCCGGACTGGCACTCCTTAACCTTTTCACTACCGTAAGGAGAAAAAAAGAAGTGCTTCTCTGGGCCCGTGGTTTCTTAACGTGGAGTGTTACGCTGTGCAAAGACGATTTTATAATTCGCGAAAAAAATTCCTCTAAAATCGGCTCTTCATTAGAATATTTTAGTTTTTACATGTATTATTTAAAATGCATTAAACTTAATATATACGAAAAAAAAAAAAAGAATCTAATCGAAAATTGTATGTTTTATACATAAAATTATTACATAAAAAAAATCATATCTTTTAAGAAAATACAAAATATTTTTATATTTGTTACATAAATTTCATGGTGTAAAGATGTACCATTATATGGAATATTAAGATACAAAAATTGAATCTTATTTTGCTGTATGGTATTTTTATTTTAAAAAATTCAATGCATAGTCCAACGTTACATGTTTTACACACATAAATAGTCAACTTTTGATGCTTTACGCAGGATTCTGCGCTAAGGGCACATATTATTCGTCCGTTTTTTCACTTAAGGGTTATGTACAGATTTGGATTATTTTCGCTAACATCACTGTCAAATTCATTCATTAATTCGCAAATCTCAGTGTCAGATAAATACTTTATTTTCGTCATGACTGTCTCTACAAATAAAAAGCGACTGAATGAAACGAACAGCTAAAAGCATCTACAACTAAAAGCCCTAACCTACACAAACATCCATAAATTCTCATTCAAAATTCTAGGAAGCAAACAATAAAGAAAAAAAAGCATGTGCACCCTTTAAATCACGTCATTACATTTAAAGAGTCGTGTCGCAAAACATTCTTTTAACAATTACTCCCCCCCCCTCCTGATAACCAAAAGTGAAATTTAATCCCATATCACCAAGGTCCAAATAACATTTAAATGGAAAAGAAAAAAAAAGTAATAAAAGTAATGTATAAAGAACTGCGGATTACTGAAAAACTCTAAACACCAGATATACGAGTTCAGTTATCAAACCTAACGCCTAATTTTAAGAGAATCATGGAATCAAAGAGCAGGTGCATCCTTCACATTAAAGATTTTTCATTTATTTTAGTTTATGTTTTGTATTTTCATTAATTATTTTCATTTTGTATTTTTTTTTTTTGAGTTTTGCTTAATTCTATAAAATCTGAAATACCAAAATAATATTTGTTTCATTTAATATCAGATATTAATTTTGAAAAGTCGTTAATTAAAAAATATTCAGAGTTCCGCGATAATTGGCAACAAATTTTGGGGATCACTGCCTTATAGTAATATTAAAAAAATCAAATAAAACGTTCTCATCAAGCGTATCTCGATTGATACGTTGGTCTGCAGCAGGCATTCTCGGAACCTATCTAATGTAATACGCTGGGAGTGAACGGGTTAAGTATTTTATTGTTGTGTGATGATAATCTATAACACAGGAATAGCAAATAAAAATAGAATATAAGTTTGAATGCTCAATGTATTTTGTGTGTACTTGTATTAGTTTGTTCTTTGTATTGAAAACATAGGAAACAACCAAATTTAAGCACTTAGCATTTAATTCTTGCAGATACTACAAGCTAAAATAAAACACCTTTAACTATATATATTATTTTGTGAGTTTTAACAAGAATATAACATTTTATGCATTACATATTATGCATTAAAAGTGGAATTCTTAATTTTTTTTTCTATAAAAATATTAAATGCTTTTGCTAAAATTCGCAATACATTATGATACAAAAAGGATTTCAAATTATTTTACCAGTATTTACTTCAATTTTCTTATTAATTTTGAATATGTGAATATATAAAAATAACTCGTTACCAAAAATGCTTCCTTTTCACTATATGCTGATAAAATTAGAAATTTAGGTTCTACTTAATATCAGTTTAATAAAAAACATTTTTTTCTGAAATTCAACCGATTTTATTTTTATTAAAATATTTAAATATTAATTTGTAGTAATTATTGTATTTATAGTACATATAGCCTATGACGAGGGTTTCATTGAACCGTTTGGAAGAATAAAGTTGATTGTCGTAAAAACGACATAGAGTTGTCTGATCCCAAACTGAACATTGTCTCTACACCCTCGGAGAAAGTGGAAAGGGTATGATCAGAAGCGAAAGCAGTCTAAATATTATTTCTAGTTTGAATGAAAATCAGAAGGGGGAAAAGAAATATTTGGTTGTTGCACTGACTGCGGATAGAGACAACAGGCCAGGATTGTCCTATCAAGATGAGAATATTTATTATCCCTGAGACAGCTTTCTAAACTTCCTCTTTCTTCCAACATGACAGCTGTCTAAACGCAAATATAAGAAATTGGAATGAAATTAAAAATAAATAAAAGCCTAGTCTGCACTAGGAAATTAAGGGAAATAATAAACATTAAGAAAACGAGTGTATATATGAGAACTATTTATTTAAGCTCAGTGTCATATGTGAGCACTTAATCTGTTATTTAACCTCGCCCAACTCATCTTCGTTATGTTGTCTGCTTTTGGTAGGCGTTGGAAGGAAACGATTAACCGTGGGAGGTCAATATAGTGGGTGGTAACGGAGGGGGGAAGGAGAGGCTCACATAACATAAGAAAGTAAATACCCCAAAATTGTAAGCATATTTTACTTGCTAAGAAATATCGTATATTGTAGTCACTACACATTCTGAAGGAATATGTCCTATAATTACACATATGGGGACGGAAACGATTATCAATGTGTGGTCCATGTGATGAATGTTTGGGCTTTGGAGGGGAGAGAGACGGATTCACACAATAAGAGAAAGTAAATAATCTTAAATTGGAAACAGATTCCATTTGCTACACATTATCACCCTGCATACTCTTCACATTCTGAAGAAATATGTTCCATGATTTTTTTTCCATATGGTTGCTAATACATTATTCAACTTTAGCTACGGGAATAAAATTAATAATTAGTATTTTATAGAGAAAAAGAACATGCATATTGTATTTTAATGCACAATTAAATCATTTCAGTACATATTTCTAACAATTGTTACAAGAGCAATAAATTCAAAAACTTACAATCTCCATTCCAACAATAGTTATTTTTTTTAATTTAATTTAATTTTTTAAAATTTCTTATTATTTTTCAGAGTGAATTACGCATCTCACAAAATATAAGTATTAGAACCATTGGAAAAATTATTAATAAAATATTATTACTTAAGCTGAATTCCAAATAATTTACATTGCGTACGATACATTGTGTATGTGAATTCATACTTCAGTTTATATCGTAACGTATTGTAGAAATCATGACATGAAATCTCTAATTGCTCAATAACATTCATCATCTTTGTATGAAAGAAACAAAACACAAAAACATTGTTTCAATCAACAACAATTTTCTCTTTGAGAGTTTTGGTATGTAAAGAACAATGAAAAAACAAATAAATAAATATTCGTAGCCAAAAACTGAAAATAAAATTCCATCTTTAGAGATCAATGTAAGTTGAACTTTTAAATAAGCAATTATCATAAATAGACATTATATTTGTAATAAATTTTATATCTTGTCAGAAATGTAATTATAAGTATACATTATATTTTTAAATTTTTATTAAATAAATATATTATCAAAAAATTATATAGGCCAGTTAATATTTATGCATTTCAATCTCATGTTCTCCTAATCTTCAAAATTATTATACATTTTTCACAAAGAAAACTTAACTGAATCTTGTAGAAATGCTTGCCACATTCGTTAAGAATATGATTATCTCTAAGCCCAATCACTGATGTCATAAGCTGATAACCACAGAAAAATAAAATACTTATGATCACTGTATGTTTTTCTGATTACTGCAATACTTGTTATATTTTGCTTTTCTTTATCACCTCAGGAACTTGCCTTCTTTGGCAAATGCGGTCATCATGACCCCGAGAAATCTAGTGATGTTTTTTTATTTCCCTTGGATTTTACCGTCTTTGGTGATCATGGGTGACACACCCTCAGGATACCCTATCGATCATTCTCTATTTTCGACCCTTCTTGTCAATCAATTTTTACCTATATATTTTTCATCTTCATAATCACATCTCGATCTTGCGCCATTAAACACTATCATCTATCACATCATTGCATTGTTTTTGATTATAATTTGCACCATATCCTTACATAAATAGTTCCAATCGTAAGTTGCACGATTATAGTTTTATTGTAAATGATTATGGTAACAAATACTATATATGGTCTTAAATGATTAATATTCAGCAACAGGAAAAAAAATTCATAAAACATATTTTTATGTAACTGTTTCACGAAAGTAAATCGCGCAAAATTTTAAATAAAATAATCGATAATTATTCTTTATATGCGATTACATTCGCTTTTATTATTATTGAAAAATAAAATTGGACATTTTCAATTTCCTAACCAAGTCTTCGAATAACTTTTTAACATAATAAGAGCTATAATTTTAAGGCAATACATTTTATACATATTAACTCAGATATATAATACCTATAGCAGTTGAATTTAACGGAATAGCTATCTAATATAAAACAGAATTAACATAATAAAATTGATTCTTTTTTTTGGTTTATCTGAACCCCCTCCCCCCTATATTATAATTAAACGTAAATATTGTTCATTTAAATTAGAAAACAAAATTAACAAATAGAGCATTTAAAAGATTGAAAATTAGTTTTCCAGAAAAGCAAATGATGTCTGAAATTCGAAAAATGAAAGATACGTAATTTTCAATAGTAGAAGTCTTTCAAACTTCATGATATGTCTCAAAAGCGACAGAGAAAAAAAACCTTTTTTTTTTTTTAATTCTCGCGCTTTTTTCCCCCTTCAGCTAACTTTTTGGGTTTGATTATGACGTTATTTGATTTAAGAACTTCGCCTTGTGTATGAATTGTGTCTCATGTACACCAACATTGCAGGAGGTTGAAGGTTAGTAATATTAGAGAACGCATGATATTGGTGTAAGAAAGTTACGTGATCATCGGAAAGCTGCTATTTTTCACCGACTCTGTTTATAAGTATTAATCTCGACTGAGATCCATTTTTGTTGTAATTGAGATAGGTTTAAATTTCAGTTATAATCTTTTGTTTCAGTTGCGAGTTAGTAACTTTTCAACATTTGCAGTAATTGTTATCATTTTATAATACGAAAACGATTATTTTGATTTTTCTTAACTCTATCTTGGATGGATATTCATTGAGTTTCGATGACTCAGATCCTGAGTAACGATGCAGATGTCTCAAATGCGCCCACCAGTATCAACCCGGATTCGGAGTTGGAATGATATTTCTGCCCATTCAATTTTTCGACAGCCTTAGCAAAAATAAGTAACATGTAGGAAGGCTTATATAACTATAAAATAGTAAGTCTATTAGTTGTATGTTTTGGGGGAACTAAGTATGTGTTTTGTGGAAAATATTTTCTCCTCATTCATAATATTCTTACATAATTACTGGTGGTTGTAGATGAAAGACTGGGGTGTTTTTCATCGAGGCATGAGTTCTAGTCCAAATTTTGTTAAAAAAATCGCCTTTTAATGGTGTTGATGTACATTACATATGTATAGGCTCCAAGTGATCCTGTTGTCGTGGTGTTGAAGTATGGAGAGTGGAATTTCAGATCACAAGTGTCTTTCTGATCACTTGACTGGGGTTCAAAATTAAGAGCTCTTTCGCCAATAGTCATCGTGTTGCTCTTAAGTGTGAAGTTAATAATATAATCAGTCTTTTACAACAGAGGATCTAACTGCGTTATCTTTAAGAGCTACATTTTAAAAACAAATAATTGAAAAAGAAGGAAAAAAGAGGAAAATCGGATGAAGAACAGAGAAGGTTACTAGGGTCTCCCGGGGGCACGTCATTCATGACCCAAAGACAGTAAGAACCATCGGATAGAAGATCATTAGGGTACCTCCGGCATAAAGAAATCTAAGCCTGCCTGTGGTTTCATTACATGTATAACATTATAGTTGTTACATATATATATATATATATATAACTTTTATATGCATTTGAGAACACAAAATAATTTCATTTTTTGTAGTGATCCAGAGAATAGTGGTATAATTATGTATAGGTAACATGCACAGTTCTTAAGAAATTCTTTTCGAGAATATGTTTACTTTATTTGAATATATATAACGTGTCAGTCACTTTTTTGCTTATAATTTCTTCTGCTTCAGATGACTCTCTAAAAGGCATCTTTAGTGGCGCTCTTCCGTCAAAAATTTCCTGTGAAATACATTTTATGTAAGATTTTGTTAGTTTTGGAATTAAGGTTTTCCAAAATTCATCGTCTTGTTGCATGCGCAATGTTAATATACATTTTTACACTATATATAAAGACTACATGCTTTATTAAGATTTGTTGTGTTGCGTATACAAGAAATACATTCATTCAATATTCAAAAAGTAACTGAGACGAGCAATATCCAACAGATTTGGTCTGAATCTCTATGGTAAGGAAAATTCCTTTCACTGATTTTATAGATTGAATGTATCCATTTCCCCCCCCCTTCCCCCTAAAGCTTTTAACTACTCATGTACTTCTGTAGATTGAGATGGCTGGACAAAAAACATTCACTCGAGGTCAATTCCAAGCTTTCGCGGCGTTTTCCTTGCATCATGTTTAAGGAATAAACGATTTTTGAATACCAGGAATTCAATCGAGGGTCGTGTGTTCAACCAACATTTGATTACATATTGCTAAGTCATTCTGAATAATAAAATAACAATTTAAAAATATAGTGAAAAAATTTGTGCATAAGGATATTTACGAGATAATGACTGTATTTTCAAATCACTTAAAATACAAAAATTTGTGGTGAAATAGAATCGTGATTATAGAAAGATCGGAGCTTTTGGGATGGTTCCTTGTCTTATGGTAAGGGCTTTTTGGCACTCGAAACCCTTTTACTTTGTTGGTTTGATGATAGAGGGTGATTAATTCTAGGGGTTTTCTTAAGTTCTTTTGTGGCGGCTGCCTACGTCACCTTTTGACGTCACCTTTTTGACTGCGGAGCTGCAAGATGACTTGAACAAAAGGAGGGAGTAACCTTTGCTCGCCACACTTGCTACGCAGATTCCAGACCTGTGAAGGTCGCTTTTTAAAGTTATTGTTAAGTTTGAAATAAATTGTTAGTTCCTGGTATCTTGTGTTTTTTTTAGTCTTTCGCAGTTATTTAATTAGCCTACACCTTCTGATCTGGAGACAGCCCCCATAAGCTGGGATTGGATGTTATGGGAGCAGGACGGTTTTAGCAACACCACTGCCCCCATACTTTTATGCGCCGATTAGCTATTTTATGAATTCAAATCTTTCTTTTGACCTGAATTTGAGAAGTTATAATTCCCTTTTAGTTTCTCAAAAGTAAAGGACGAGTGGAGAGTCTACTCTAGGACCGATTTTGGACATTAATAATTTCTTGAAAAAGTTTTAATAACTTTTGCATCTTGTTTCTAGGGCCGCGGTAGCCTAGTGGTCATGGTTTCGGATTCGTGGCCGGTGGTTTTCGTTCAGTCGCGGGTTCGATCCTTGGCCGCCAAAGACCCGACGTGTAGCCGGGGCTGATGCACGTTAAATCTGTTCGAGGCCAAAAGTTCTCCCATTGGCGTAGTGTGGATGTTAGGAGAGGGGGCGCCAACTCAGGTATCGTCCTCGTCACTTGACCATGGTTCAAAATTACGAGGTCCGTCGCCAATAGCCCTCATGTTGCTTCTAGTGCTACGTTAATAAAAACTAAACTAAAATTAAGCAACTTGTTTCTTTCCTCTTCTTTTCAAGATTTTAGAATAACACTTTACACATTCTTTTAATTTGTCGATTTCTTTTGCTTGTTTTTTTCTTGTTCGTTTCTTCATTTTATAATTATATTGGACATAAGGAAATTTCTTGAATAGAAATCCATTGAGATCCCAATCCCTCTCATTAAATCAGCTCCAATTATACAAGGATATTTTATGACTTCTATTACTGTTCAAACTACCATTCTCGTTTGAAATGTCTAATACTGAGTCATGGTTACAAGTTCGCGGCCAACTCAGGTGTCGTCCTCGTCACTTAACTGTGGCTCAAAATTACGAGGTCTAATAACTCTCGTGTTGCTTCTGGTGCGTCGTTAATAAAACCAACCAACAATAAAAAACGTTAAATAGTAAAACTAAATAATAATTGAACTTAATGTTACTTCTTACTACTGTCACTAATATTTTCATTTAAAAAATAAATGAAAGAGACATGTTTATAGTTATATTCTTTTTTTTAATTTTCAACACTTTTAATAGTCCTCTCTTCTTTAAAAATTTCTTTTTATTAGGAGAAAAGAAACTTAATTCTTTCAGTATAATTCTTTCTTTCAGCACCACATCTTTCAAGGGGGGGGAAAAAGATATCAATCCCACACGAATGCAATAAATCTGAAGGCCCTTTTAACTTAAAAATCTGTGAAACTACACAGTGTCTTCCAATTATCCCAATTGACCATAACACCTTAGAGGTATAATATTGTCTCAATGGGAAATTCCAGTCAACATAACTTGCCAAATGCCTTGGAATACTCAGCGCCTTCTATTAGTGTTAATCATTTTTTTTTATTATTCATCGAGAACCGTCTTAAAACAGTCCTTGGAAAAATCAGCAAAATGATGAAAGAAAATATAGCTATCTGATATCCGTCTCCTTCCAGTATACAGCTTTTGCTTCATTTTCATCCGAATGTTGCGGACTGAATAAACAATTAAAATATCTGAAGTATTCTTAAAAATCGCTGAAAATAGGCAACAACAATCAAATATTTGAGAAATGGCTGTCCGGTAGACTCTCGCGAACTAAGCCATAAATTTTTTTTAGATGTAAAGCAAGCATTTTACATTTGTGCATTAACTCATTTTATTTTACATAAGTGAATGAAAAGAGAGAGGAAAGAAAGAATAGAAAAGAGATCAAATTGCTATAAGGTAGAGATAATGTTTTTTTTATTAATTTTTAATTAACATATTATACTTATGAAATTGATAAATATACGTTTTATTTTATTTTATATTTCTTTTTTTTCCTTCTTCATTCCACCAAAAGATCGAAAATCTATAGAAGAGGCAGAGTATTATTTTTAAATGATTTTTTTAAATATATTTTTTGTATACATTTGTTTTTAAGATTATATAATCGTATTTTTTGATGAGGAAGTGATAGGATAGGTAGTTTATATTTTCATTTTGGAAGGGTCAATATGTATAGAGAGTAGAGAGAGAAAGACAGGAAGATAGAGGAGGGGGATGATACGGAACCTCGCAGGGGCCTTGGTTATCAGATGAGTTTCTATTGTTAGTTTAAGCTGTGGAAAAGGAGGAGATCGGGTGAACCACAATTGTGAAGCTATGTGTTGAAAACATCTGTTTACCAGCTGTTCATGCATCAGCTGAGCTGAGCCCGGTATATTTACTGCGTGGAAATTTGGCGGGCAAGGGTTTCAGCTGGAATGCATGGAGTTATGGTGGGATGAGGTGGAAATAATTATTATAGGATGGATAGGGTAGAGCAGAAGTCTTCAACTTGGGTCCCTTGGAACTTTAAGGGGGGGGTTGCAAGAGATCATTATTTCCTTAATAAAAACTCCAAATTTCAGTAAAATTTTAATTTTATAGAAGATCGAATTCTTAAAGGCAGTTTGCTTGTAAAAATATATATAAATATTCTATAGATAAAATAAAATCTTAAATTTCGTTAAAGTCACTTGCTTGAAATACATTAATTTAGACTCATTAAGTCACATTTTAGTCTCCATTCTATGGCTTAGGTGAAGAATCGCTTACTTATGTGGCCACTTATTTCACTATTTTCAAGGCATAAAGTAAAATTGACACCACTCTTTTAAAATTGAAATTTCAGGTAGATTTCATTTTGAGAAATAATATTAAATGCTATCGTATTTTGCATAATATTTTAGAAGAAGGTAACGCTGATCTCGATGAAATTGTAAAACTTCGTTTGGTCAAACATTTATCAGACCTGCAAAAAACATTTCGTGAATTTTCTCCTGTCCAAAAAGAAAAATTACCTTAGATCCAAAATCCTTATTAAGACTGTGACACCTCCAAAATCCCAATAAAAGAAAGAGAACAACAAACTGATACATAGACCGACACTCAATCGAAACTAAATTTTAGTCAAGTTGATGTCATGCATTTTTGGATTGACATTCGAAAAGAATATCTTCAAATTTCCAAACGAGCTGTGAAACATCTAATGTCATATGTTTCAAACTATGTATGTGAAAAATCTTTCTCTTTGTACGTTGTCACAAAAACAAAATACAGAAACAGATTGGATGCTGAAGACGACATTAGCTTGAAGATTTCAACAATTATTCCAGACGTAAAAACACTTTGTAATAAAAAATATTCACATCCATGTCATTAAAAAAATGTTCATTTTTTTAATTTGTTATAATTTAAAATATTGTTGCTTCTATTTATTATTCATAGAATATATTTTAGAAAACCTAGAAACGCCATTAGCTACCTTTCCATTCATTGAGATGTTTGTATTGTGATAAAATAGAGATGTAATAGTAATTTTATAAATTTCAGATGGATAAAGCTCTGTTATCCTATCTTTTCTTCTCTTTGATCTTTGATAAAATGATAAGCTCAAGGGGCTCCTTGATAAAATGATAAGCTCAAGGGGTTCCTTGATAAAAATGATAAGCTCAAGGGGTTCCTTGATAAAATGATAAGCTCAAGAGGTTCCTTAATAAAATGATAAGATCATAAGGTTCCCCAAAGCTTAGAGGTCGAATAACCCTGGTAAATATGGGTATCATTATTGTGTGCAAAAATAAGCTGGGTTTTAATCAGTCGACTGGTGTGGTTTATTAGTCTTAAAATAGAAGATAATTAATATATTTGATAATTTTTTGAATTCCGAGGTTTATGTGTAATACTGAGTTTCTTACATACCATGAATAGTTAGTTATAATACGGAGGATTTTGTTATGAAGTGTATGAATTTTTTTGAATTTTTTTTGAATTTTTATGAATATGAACAAGGGATGCATAAAGAAGAATAGGTCTTATTATTTGTTTATAGAAGAGGATTTTGTTAGAGGGTATTAGTAGAGAATACCTTCTCAGGGGAATGCAGCCTTGAATTTTAGTGAAGGTTTTGTCTATTATAGATTGGATGTATTTTCGGAAGATGAGTTTTGAATCCATGTTTCCTAGGAATGCGGAGTCATTATCTGGTGGCCGCAATATTGCTGTGGACGATGTCAATGAAACTTTGTTTATGTAAACCAGATGGCGTGGTTTACTAAAGCGCGTTGAATGCGAGGGGATTGTAAAATAACGGTTAAGTTATGGTTTCCTAAGAAAGATTTCACTAGGTAGATTAATAACGTCCTCCACTGAGATATTGCGGTCTCCAGAAAACGGCTCCATTTTCCTTGAAAATCTTATCTTTAAAAAGGAAAGCATTTTAAAATGAGAATAAAATAAAAATAAAATCGTATTGAAGACGGAGTCAATCAATCAGCGATATGCAAGGAATTTTCCTTGTTAAAATTTGCAGAAGTTTATATTTATAAGTAAATTACTCTGATAAATAAGTAATAATAAGTAGTAAATTGTGTTATCAGAATATGATCGCTTCCCGCTCGCTGTCTCTCAAAAAAAAAATCATCAAATGCTATGAAATTTCAATGTTTCAGCAAACTTGGATATAATATTCCTTCGATTAAAGTGAACATTTTATCGGTACCCCGGATTGTTCATTGTAACTGAATTTGACAGTATCAGTTACGACTATTTTACTATTTGTTAAATGTAAAACAGTTTTATAAAAAGAGTAATACTGATAGCAGTATTGTGTGTGTGTGTGTTAAGAATTTCATCTGCTTCTAAGCATTTCGATAACAGGCAATAGATGTTAGTATTCACTTCAAATATATCACAACCTCAATCAGAAAAATAAAGTAAATTTCTTCTAGTTTTTGCTTTGAAAAAATCTTAGAAATGCTGTAAGGAGCAAGGTCCCCGAACAGAATTTTTTTTCTATCATATGCTTTTAAATTTTTATTCCATCTTATTTGGTTACTATTACTATGGAGAATTACGTCTAACATTTTCCTAATCAGTGTTTTCTATAACAGAAATAATCAATTTATTAAAAGGAATTTTATATTTTGCGAACATTACACAGAAAAGAAATATATTTGAGGGAAATTATGTATCGCTTGACACTAACATCACATTTCGTTTTTTCCATAATAAACAGTTTGAAAGGAAAAACTTTCGTAAGGATCATTAAAATTTGTATTAATGTACTTCTTCGGAAAGAATCTAAATGTAGCAATCTTTAAAATTATTCCAATACGTTTCCAATTATTTCCAATTGTTTTCACTCCGAAATTTAATTTATCAAATACTCGAATTTTACTTTCTCCTCTGTCAGTATTACTTTTGTATTGTATCCATTCTTCAAGTGATGAAAGTTAAAATTTCAAAATGTGTATTGGAAATGATATCATTCTTTATTAATATTCGGGAAATATTAATTTTAATGTTAAATATGAAATTAAACGGGCAAAGTTATATGAAAAAGGATTGTAATTTTGTTTGAGAAATCAAATATTTTATGTTGAAGTTTTGAAGAAAGAACATTACTTATGAC
Source organism: Nephila pilipes (assembly GCA_019974015.1). Classification (NCBI taxonomy): domain Eukaryota; kingdom Metazoa; phylum Arthropoda; class Arachnida; order Araneae; family Nephilidae; genus Nephila; species Nephila pilipes. The sequence goes on from BMAW01118495.1 coordinate 108,929, forward strand.
TGAGAATCTCTATTATTAAGCTTAAAAATTATTATAGCACGTGAAAAAATAATGTCGAATTATATAAATATGTATACAATTTCAAACAGCATCTTTCGATTTTTAGGTATATTCACCGTTTAGCGTGCATCCCTTTCTTTATAAAGAGATCTGAAATGAACATGTGTGATACTGTTATCTTTTAAAATCAGGCATTTCAAATATTTTCCCAGGCTTCCGGACTATGGTGTACTGAAATAACAAATGATAAGGGAACAATGTGGGGGGGGGATACAGGGTGGATTGTATTCAGTGCAAATGCGCACAAGAATGTTATTCCAGATTTTCGTGATAACAGAGACATAATTTGGAGAAAGAAAGCACTTCTGCTCGAATGAAATCGTAGAAGCTGTGATTTTGTAGTGAGCGTCAAAGGGTTTATTTACTAAATCTTATTTACTTTAGTCGAAATATAGTTGATGTAGTGCTCTATTTAGGGGTAAATATCGGTTCTGCCAAACGAAATAAATATAGTACTGGTTTCAAAGGCAGTCGTTCAATTTACGAATGGAAACGGAAATCGTGTTGCAGCAAGGATGTGCCTAAAGATATGAAAATTTTTAAGGTCATAAGATATGCTATTTCTTTTAAGGAATCAGCAATTATGTAAACGTAATAATCTAATTTCTTATGCTCATCTTTTCCTTATTTTAATATCTATACTTTTTATGTCCGATGTAACACATCGATCAATAACTCCCGAGTCTAAAATTGAAAACAACATTTTTTTTGCAAAATTTTTTTTTATTCATCAACATAACACCTTTTGTTAATCACCTTTTAGGGTGATACAATCGTTCCAACGCTTTTCCAAATCTTTTTTTTTTTTTTTTTCGCAAGAAATCTTTTTTGTTGCGAGTAAATAGCGATAAACAGCTTTCTGAATCATCAACTCGTTGCTGTTTTTGTTCCATCGAAAGCAATCGCGGCACCCACTTGGAAAAAACCTTTTTCACTTCACTTCAAAAAACCTTTTTCCTGGTCCGATCGACTTAAAATTTTGACACGTTTCAAGCAAAGGTTAGTACTCTAGAAAGACATGGTTACTGGTTTACTACGAGTGCCATCTCTGGGTTAGTTTCGGGAGTTATTGATCGATGTGTTATAGCGTGCACCCAAAAAATATCAATGTTATTTTTTTGAGTTGAATGTGCGCGTTACACCCCAGAATATGGGAGCATAAAATTTCGGAGCTGTTAGCCCAGTGTAAAATTTTTTAATAGATAAAGTCTTCTTTAATTCTGAGAATTATTTTTCTTATACAGTCAAACATGTTTTTATGCGCTTCTTTTCTGTGAGCGCTTATTTGAGCGAGTTTTTTTTTTTTTTTTTTGCGGGATCTTTTATAAGCACTATATAAAAAGAAGTCCATCAAAATGCATAATATGAATGAAAACAGTTTAAGAAATAAATTAACTTGCCAGATGTTACATCAACATATTACAAAAAATAAGTTAATAATGCAGCCCAAATTTTTATACATTAGAACATAGCCTCTATCACAATTTCCCTTCAATTAACACTTAGGGGGTCTTTAGGAGTGATATCGTCTTTTTGCAAAGGATGTACTTCATATAAAGGATTGAAATTTGGACCCACCTACTTGCAGTGGTTGTCTAAGCATAAACATGTTTTTAAAAAAATCACTCCGGTTTTGCAGGTAAAATGGAAGTAGATGGTATGAAACGCATTTTTCTCAGATACCAACAGAAGCACAGTGGCAAATATTTGCGATATATAGGTGATGGAGACAGTAAAACATTTCTTGAGCTTTTAAATGAATACCCATATGGGAAAGACGAGCAATTAGAAAAAAATCGGGTGTGTTGGCCCTGTGCAGAAAAGGATGGGCAGCAGACCACGAAAACTCAAGGCATCGCAGGGAAATAAAAAACTTTTTGATGGAAAAACAATTGATGGAAAGGGAAGACTAACGGACGTTTTATTAAATAAGCTGACCACTTACTATAGTAATGCCATCCGTGGGAACAGTACTGATGGGAGAATCATGAGGACAGCTATTTGGTCCATCTGGACACATTCAGGCAGCACTAATAAGGAACCATATCCGAAAGGTCCAAATTCTTGGTGTCGTTATAATAATGCAGTTTGTGATAGTAAGAATCATGAATATAAACACAAGAATTCGATCCCCAAAGTTGTGATGGAAGTAATTAAGCCCCTGTTTTCAAGGATCTTTCTCATTATTCATTTCTGAAAAAGTGTTTAGGTGGGAAAACACAAATCCTTAATGAGCCACTCAACTCATTAATTTGGAAGTTTTGTCCAAAAGTTGTAGGATGTGGTCGTAATGTGGCAGAAATTGCTTCCTTTTTAGATACGTGTGTTTACAATGATGGGCAAAGTTCCTCGGTTTCGGTAGCAAAAAAATTAGATTTGCTCATTGATAAGAAAATGAAAATACATTTTCAAAACTTGGATAAACTGCGAGTCAGGAAATCTGAAAAATGTGTAAGCGAACAGTCACATGAAGTTCGGAAAGCAAAAAGAATGAAAGTTCTAAAAGATAACGAAAACATTCGAATGAAAGAAGGTGATGTATATGTGCCAGGAGGTTTTTAAAGGTTTTCTCCACATTACTGGAATATAAATTATGTTTTTCACAGTTAAATACTGAGTTGTTCATTTCTAACGCGACATTGTTTATAATAGTTTGAATGTCATAATGATATATCATGCAATAATTTAATATAATAGTCTGGATAAGGTTTTAAATAATGTTATGTATAATTTGTACCTTATATTTTATAATTATACTGCATAACTTTATTGAAATGTATGCTTTTAGAAAAATATCAAAACTGCTGTGCAGCTTTTTTTTAAAATCTTTTTAGGACTACATAATAAATCAAATAATTCTGTTGGTTGTATGTTCACTGTTAATTATTAAAATTAAGATTTTTCTTAAAATTATGAATGCTTCATTTTATTAGTAACTAAAGTTTTAAATTATTTAAAGTTTTAGCTTTAAAATATATTCCAATTTTTTTTTCTTTTACTTTTTTTTTTACATTCTAGACAAGATATATAAAGTGGTTATGCACCTTTAAAAAGTTATTTTGTATAACTTAAACCCAAAGTTAAGTCATTAATACTGTCACATTTTGTAAATGTATGTATATTTTCAAATACCAAAAATATCGAAATAACTTAACAGGCTTTCTTTATGACATTTGTGAATGTGCATTTGTAAAATAATGACTTAATTACAAAATGAGGGGTTTATTATGTTGGACATTATAGTGGGTGTGAAATTATTAAATTTTTTAACTTTAATGTCATTTTTCTCAAAACATGCTTTTTTCGACTTTCACGTAAGACGCATAAAATACTAATTATTAGAAATGGATGAAAACTTGTACATATCTTCTAATTACTATTCTCTTGATGCTAAAGCTAAATTTAAAGTAATTTGATGGAAAATATTTTTTTTAAAATATTTTTTTAACTTTCAAAAACTTCAAAAATTTTTCATTTTTAAGTTTTAACCTTTTTTAAAAAATATTGACAAAGTATATTTTTTTTTGGGGGGGGGAAATAGGTTGAGCACCTGAAATCATATGTTAAGTTTAATTTGAGACTATTTTGGTGGTATTCTCATAATATTTGAATTATACGTTTAATTTGAAGTGAAAATCTAATTTCCAGAAGAAGAAAAAATTAAGTCTTCAAAATACAGCAAACAACTTTTTTAAAAAAATAAATTTTGATAATTCAATATTAAATTATACATATGAAACCATTTCAAACTGATAAAAAAATTTCATCAATTTCAGTTGATTTTCCTGCATAATACAGAAGTTTAAAAAAAAAGACATTTTAGGCACATTTTTCGAAGGTTAAAGTGTCCTGAGACACCTTAAGTTATGACCTAAAGAACAATCTGGAATTGGCTCTGTATCTTTAACAGGAGAAAGGCAGGCTCTGAGCTTCTTGTGCAGGTATGAAGAGTAACTAGAAAAAGAAATTAAAAAATATATATTCTTAAGTGCATCTCTTTGCAAGGTTTGTCGAAAATAGATAAATAATAATGAAGACAAACGTTATTGATCCTTAAGGCTCCCGTCTACCGGCCATTTTGATTTCATGAACGTTATGTTAAACCTAAGGAATTTCTATTACCACCCTAAAATCTAAATTATTTGATCTATTGCAAGGGTATTCAGCCTATTAAACTTTGGGGAACCCTTTGAGCCTATTTTTTCTTAAAGGAACGTCATGATCAAAGAGAAAACAAAATAGGATATCAAAGCTTTATCCTACTCATGTTTACAAAATTATTATTGTATCGCTTTTTTATCACAATAGAAACGTCATAATAATATAAGGTATGATAGCTAAAAAGTATTTTTTTTTTTTTGTTTTCTAAAATATATTCTATGAATAATAAACAAAAGCAACAATATTTTAAATTATAACAAATTAATAATAAGAAATTTTTTAAAAGACTTGACTGTGATTGTCTTTTTTTTATTATTACAAAGTGCTTTTACGTCTGGAATAATTGTAGAAACCTACAAGCTGATGTCCAATTCAGCATTCAATCTGTTTCTGTATTTTGTTTTCGTCACAGAACACAAAGAGAAAGATTTTTTGCATACATAGGTTGAAACAAATGAAATTAGATATTTCACTGTTCTTTTGGTAATTTTAGGATATTCTTTTCTAATGTCAATTCAAAAATGCATAATATCAACTTGACTAAATTTAGATTCAATTGCGTGTTGGTCTATGTATGAATTTGTTGATCTCTTTCTGTTATTGAGGTTTTGGAGGTGTCACAGTCTTAAGAAGAATTTTGGATCTGAGGTAATTTTTCTTTTTAGACAGTGATATATTCACGAAATGTTTTTTTGCAGATCTGATAAATGTTTGACCAAACTAATTTTTACATTTTTATCGGGATTAGTGTTACCATCTACTGAGATATTATGCAAAGTAGGAAAGCATTCAATATTATCTTTCTAAAATTTCAACTTTAAAATAGTGGTGTAAATTTTACTTTATACTTGAAAATTGTGAAATAAGGGGACGATTCTTCACCTGAGTTAAATATGTGACCTAATACGTCTCGAGTAATGTATATGAAGCTCGTGACTTTTACGAAATTTGAGATTTTATTTTATCCATAAAATATTTATTTATATTTATTTTTACAAGCAAACTGCCTTTAAGAATTCGTTCTTTTATAAAAATTAAAATTTTACTGAAATTTTTGGGTTTGGATAAAGCAAATAGTGATCTCTTGCAGAACCCACGTCAAAGCTTAAGCGAATTCTGGGGTTTCGCAGAACCCAGGTGGAAGACCTCTGATCTATTGGAATGGAAAAAAAAAAGAAATCAAAACGTGGATCCGGAATAGGACAGGGGAAAAAAGGAAGGTTTCTGCGGAATTCGATTTTAGATTTCTTGAATATATTTTAGAATATTTTTAAAGATTGGAAAATTTACAAAGAAATAATAATTGAAATAGAAATAAAATTATTCTTAAGAATTAGAGGGAAAATGTAATTCTCTCTGTCCTTCAGAATGCTTCATTAATTTTGTTCTTTCGGATACAATTTTTTGTTTCCACTAGATAAAATCGATTAGGTTTGAGGACGAAAGTAGAGATTCCTTAGGGTTAATATTACGTTCACAAAATCAAAATGGACGGTAGACGGTAGCCTTACCAATCGAGATCGATTAATACGTATAGTACGTATAGTTTCTTTTATTTCCGAAAAAAGTTTTTTTCCCCTTTATGTACGACAGGTAGGGTAATAATAGTTGCATTTAAAACACACAAAACGTAAGTTAAAAGATCAAAGCAATATTTATTCTCAATTGTTATTTTAAGTGCTTAGTATGTACAATGTTTAATTATTTCCAGAATGCCTTTTGGTAATCTTCCGTTGCCCAGATGCAAATTCCATCAGCATCAGAGTTTTCATTTCGGCAACAACTCAACAAACAAGTAATATAAACACTTTGGAAATTAAATCAACATATTTTCATAAAATTTAAAGCTATCTTCCTCATTATTTTAAGACGGATAACAACGGACCGCATTTGGGAATGTGCCGCGCTTGCGCGGACCTGACGAAAATGTACCAACGTTTTCTGCGAACTGACGGACTCTTATGTAAGACGATTTCCGAAATTTAACTGAGAAAAGGCTTCTGAAAATTCTCTGAATACGTTACATGGAAGCTTAAGGTTTTTTCAAACAGTTCGAGTGCGGAAGGATCTTAAATCGTTACAGTGATTGTGATTGTTTATTAGCAGCGTACTAAGATGCAACTCAAGGGCTATTGGCAAAGGACCTCGGTCAACGTTTTTTTGAATCTTCGGTCAAGAGAAAAACACATAATATGGCACCTCCCTCTCCAATAGTTGGATAATTTTATTAACGTCACACCAGAAACAATATGAGAGCTATTGGTGACGGACCTCGTAATTTTGAATCGCGGTCAAGTGACGAGGACGAAACCTGAGCCTGGCACCTCCTCTCCTAACTTCCACACCACACCAACGGGAGGACTATGGGCCTCGACAGATTTCCCCCACGACTCAACGAAAACCTCCGGCTGCGAGTTCGATGCCTTGTCCACTAGGCGGCAGGAAAGAGCAGATGGGAAGAAGAACAGAAATTCCTTTTATTACTGTCCGATGCAAAAACGTTAAACTTATTAAATATAATAAAACTGGAGAAGAATATAAGCTAAGAATTATAAGAGTGTAAGTAATAAATATGAGCTTCAATTTACTTTAAGGATAAGAATAATACTATAAACATTGCGCTCATGCCCAAAAACGTCCAGAAGATTGTTCCGCGGGGATCCACTTGTGGATAGAGGAGAAAAAGCAAGGCCATTGAGAAAAAGAGGAGACCGAGCGCTATAGTTACAGTTTCGGCTATTTTTTTCGCTTGGTCTGAATCTATGTGTAAATGATCTTGCGAGTCAGAGCTGAAGATTTCTCTTTCGTGGATCCAGACTGGAAGACGCATACCCTGAAAACCAAAAGTTGGAATTAATTGAGAAACTAAAGAAACATACATTGTAATTCGTTTAGAAGCGCCTCAAATTGCTTTATTTCTGCCCGATTCAAAAATCTTTTTTAAGCGGAGAGTACCCTATACATAACCTTACTGCTCAGTTGAATGGAGCTTCCTTCACCTTCCTAACATCTAGTGCATAACATTCCTGTCGAAATAAATACTCTTTTCATGAACTTTAAGAAAAATTAAAAAACTTTAATGTTCTCTTTAATTTAATTAAAAAGAAGATTTTCGCATAGCACTTTGATTGATTTATTGTATTAATAATATCGTTCTTAAGAAGTACTAGCAGAATGCTCATGGGACCAAGCTCACCCACAGAGATTAGAAATCCCTCGGAAGACCTCCGCATTTATTGGCAGAAAAATTTTGCATCTCGTTCAAGTGGAGAGAACGACACCTGAGCTGGCAACCCTCTCCTAATTTCCCTGCCAAACCCTTAGGAGGACTTTGGACCTCGACAGATTTAACGTGCATCAGCTCCGGCTACATGTCGGGTCTTTTGTAGCAAAAAATCTCGAACCCACAACTCGACGAAAACTACCGGCCGCGAGTTCAGTACCACGATCGCTTAGGTTCCGCGCCCTCTTATTTACTATAATTCTACTAAAAGGTCAAATTCTATTTTAGTTCACACCTTGGAGAAGGGGAAAAAATGCACGCCAAAAGTGAGGCTGCATTAAGTTCGACTCTAATAGTATTGAAATTCGATAGTTGCCAATGCAGTGTATTTATTGTGCTTTTTGGAGCCGTTTAGTTTTCTGTCACCTAAACATAGGCTAAAACAGGACCCAACCCAATTAAAATCCTAGATATAACATTTGTTGCTCTGTATCCCATAGCACCAGACAATCAATCTCTATCAACTAAAATTCTGTACATAATTCTATAAGTTTTTGCATTAAATTTGTTAATCATTTTACTCTCAGTTTTATAATTATTTTACTTTTAAATATGGCAGTGGTATTACTTTTATAAAATTAGGATTATATAAGACATTAGCTGAAATATTAGTTAATAGTTAGATTAATACTTATTAATATAAATAAATTCTATTTTTTCTTACTTCTTGTAACATACTGCGCAATAATTACTGAAGTTATAAAAAGATTTTACTTGTGATATTTACTTCGTTCTTTTCCCTTGTGTATTGACTTCCTTGCATTAAATAAACTTAAGAAAAACTACTTGGTTGCGTTTATTACCAACTGAAACGTGATTAATATTCTAATTAACAACAATCTTTTTTTTTTCATTTCCTTTTCTACTATAAAATTAAGAGCTCACAACCGCTAATTTTGACACTAAGAGTTCTCGTTCTGAGTCTTACCTGCAGAATGCTTTGTTTTCTTTTTTATATATTAGCAAATGTTATTTTGTTTTTCTCTTGGTTAATACTAATTACACTACATACGTTAAACCTATTATTGTAAGAAAATAGGAAATATTATGGTAAACCCATCTGTATGTTGTATAAGCACTAAATAATCATTTGTTTAATTACCTGTAATATTGTTATGGACTTATTTGTTGTCAACTTAACTATTGGTAATCAATTCCTTGTTTTACTTGTGGAAACCTCAAGGTAACAATAGATTTTTGTATACTATTTGCTTTTTTCAATAAAAGTCTTGTGTTGTTTCTCATCTCTTTGTTGTGATGGTATTCTTTCTGGGAGACTATTTTCGAGGCTTTTCTGATTGACTGATTATTTATTAACCTTATATGTAGATTATACATGAGGACAACTGGCGAAGGACCACGTAGTTTTGAGCCTCAGTCGCGCGATATTTTGATTGATTATTTATTAGCGCAGCACTTTGAAACAATACGAAGGCTATTGGCAACGAATTTAGAAATTTTAAACCTCGGTCGTGTGATGGCATTTTTGATTGATTGCTTATTAATCTTTGAAGCAATACCGTGGCTATTAGCAACGGATCTTATAATTTTAAGCCTTGGCCAAATTATGAAGCCTAAAATTCATTTTTGCTTGATTGCTTATTGGGTTACAGTTAGGTTGTAAGTTCTTGTAAGTCCCTAAGATAACATTCCTATGGAAGCAGCATGTGATCATATTATCAATATATCGCTTGCTGTTTAACACTTCCGATTCTTGATTTCTTTTTTAAAATTGTTTATGTGTTTTATATATGTCATTAACATCTTTAATTTACCAAACACTGAAATGCATAACATATTTTTTTTCAAAAGCAAGGTCTTTTTCCAGATAAACGATTATGTAAAAATTAGCTGTGAAGCTGTATGTTAGCGAAAAAAACCAATTGCAATATTAAAAAAATTTCAAATTGGATTATGTATTGGAAATTGGTTCACGCAATAATTCAAGTAAACCTTCGTAATTACATTTAAATACAAAAAACAATACAATAAAAGATAATAAAAATGAATTAAATCATTAAGAATTATTTCTTCAATTTTCATGAGTCTTTTTTTTATTTCATTCGTTTAATCCAAGTTTACACGCTTTTTGTTCCAATATTATGTACGTTTTTAAGTGATTTAATCACGCTTCCTCGATTTCCTGGGGTGCACCACAATAATCATTTTCGGGTGTTAAAGTTTTAAAGATATTTTAAGCACAACTTTTTTTTAAAAAAACAATTTATTAAAATGAATTGAATTTCAATAACATTTTCAATGACTTTTGATATTTCGCTTTTAATTATTTTTGTTACTTTTAAATTGCGAATACACTACTCATATTCATTTTAATTTCTAATTAATCGAAAACATTAAAAAAAATCTCTATAAAAATTACACACAATCACACATGCAATTTATTGCAAAAATATTTGTTCTATTCTAAAACCATTTTCGGTAATGTTAACGGATTGCAATGCCAGATTTATATAAAATTTTTCAATCTGACTTATGAAATCCGTTTTTTTTTTTTTTTTTTTAAATTTTAATTAAAAATCTTTTTGAAAATCATAATAATTTGAATATTTTGTTTTATGTTTACACGAAATATTTGTAATCTAAGACGCAGTAGTGACGATAACCATTTTGAAAAATTATAGTAAGATGGGGCAGTGATATAACAGTAATTTAGAACAGCAAATTTTCGGTAATTTAGAATTATTTTGTATAATAATAATCATTATTTTTCAATTTATGAGATTATAAACATTTTCAATGTTGTAAATTTTCGAAGCTAATTTAAATTATTTATTATTCTTAGGTTCATTTCATTTCCCGAATGTGTATTTCTGAACTGTTTGCTTCAAAATTCAGTTGATTTTAGTGTTAAACACATTGTTGTAAAATTATATCTTGAATGTAATAGTTTGAATCAAGGAAACATGCTTAAACACGCTTATCAGTCCAAAGTTAAACATATCATTTTAAATAACTTTATTTCCATTTCCGACTTTCGTTGTCTCTTTTCGCAGATTTTTCTAACGTATTTACAATATTTAAGTAATTTTTGCTTTGTGCACGCACACACACACACACACACACACACACACACACATATACAGGGGGATCAATTTAAAAGAGTACATGTATGTCTTTTGTATTATCCACACCTATAATACATATAGCAAGACTTTCAACACCATTACTTATTTAATATATCTATATATATATATACTGAAAATTTATGAAAGGATAATTTAAAATATTTAAAAAGACAAAAATCCAGAAAGAAATGTAACAATGAAAGAAAAATAAATGAAAATATGGAACCCAGCAAGTCAAAAAGCAATATCGGGCTGAGGACCGATTAAGCGGGGTTAAACTAGTTTAATGGTACCAACCTTCCCCCTTTGCGACTTGGTAGGCTGAATTAGGAAATCCAAATTGCAAAAGAGTTCATGATTAAAAGATGCAAACAAATTCAGCGATAAAATCTATAAAAATAAATTCTATAATTCCTGGTAGGCTGAATTGGGAAATCCAAATTACAAAAGAGTTCAATGATTAAAAAATGCAAAAAATTTCAATGATAAAATTTACAAAAATAAAATCTATAATTCTAAAAATTATCAACAAATCAAAATATAAAAATTACTTACAAAATTTAAAGAAATGAAGATTCAAATATGTGAGTAGTAAGACGGAATTTTCTTTAAGCTTCAAGATGTATATCACATACTCAAAATGAAAAAAAAAAATATAACATATCATCACCATATAAATTGAAAAAAGATTTAAATCATTGTTTGATTGGTAATAAAATGTAAAAGGATGCAAACAATTGGTTGGTAATAAGTTGTATGGTAAAGGAGTATAACGGTCCAGAGAGTGATTATAAATGTAAGCTGTGTAAATGTAAATAAATAAATTCTTTACGGCTAGACCACTAACAAGCCGACTTTGTGGACCTATTGTTGTGTGGTGGATTTGAAATTGGATCACGATTCGCAAAGATGTTTAATATATTTGTGATGTATATAGGTATTTAAAAAATTTATTGGATAATCATGATCCAAACAGTTGTTGAAGAATTTTTTAATGTTATTAAACTTGTCTATTTTATGTGTGGTTAATTTGTTATTACGTAATAAAAATCCCAATAAAATATTCCTATAAATGGATCTGTGCAGATTACTGTTCCAAAATGGTATTTTAATTACATGGAATTCGAATCTCTCTCTTTTATCAAAAATATTACTAATAAGTCTATTGTCAACTATTTGCAAATCGAGATCTAAAAATTCTACTGTATTTGTATTAAGATTAGTTTTTAATAATTTGAGGTAATTAGGGTAAAATGAAATATTTGGTTTAAAATCCTCAGTTTTACCTAAAATAATTAGATCATCTATGTAACGAAAAAGAAAGTAAGAATCATTGTCAATCTGTTTAATTCATGAAAATGTAAATAAAAATTGGCCAGACAATTACTAGCTGGACCTCCCTGAGGGAGACCCTGAATTTGTTTATAGAGATTTTGACCAAAAACTATATAATTCACTTGTAATACAAGTTTAATGAGACTATTGAATTTTTCCTGTTTTATTGTTTGACTAAAATGATATTAATTGTATAAAATTGCAAGAACCTTAATTAAATCTTGAATATCTATTGAGTTAAAAAGGTCTTCAAATTCATATCCATGTATATTATATATATAACATATATATAATATATATATATGTTTATATATAATATATATATATATATATAAACATAAGAGATGGTAATAAAAACTGATAAAAAGGATATTATGTTATAATTAATAATTGATATTTCATGGATATTTAGGACAAAAATGTATATTTTGTACAGTGAATAAAAATATTAGATGTGCTGCATATTATAAAAATTTGTACGATTTCCGAATGAATATATGAAATATTTATATTTTAGTATCACATCACAAAAATTATTTTCCCAATTTTTACTGTCCGTGTAAATTTTAAAATGGATTTCTTATATTTTTTTCATGGTAACTACCATTTTATTTATTATAATTTTTTTTATAAAAGCATCTATATTCAACATGTATTAAATATTTACAAAAAAATCCGTTTTAAAATTTTTTTTCAGTGCATAGGAACAAAAACTATTTTACATTGTTTGAATTAGGAGCAATGGCGTGTTTGATTAACAAAGTTACAAATAGTAAAATCTAATCGCAATACATATAATGTTGCTATTTCTTATCGTTAACATAAGATCGCATCTTATCGTTGGATAAGATTTTATCTGAAATTTTATTACATTAAGTTAAACATGTGTAGCTATATATTCTTTCTTCTACCATCGAACTAACCATATATTTTAGTTCCCTCGTTCCAATATCGGTTTTTTTTCCCGGTATTTTACCTCCGCCGTACGAAACTGACTGCGAGTAAACGAGTTTGCCTCGTGTTTCGTTGAGTTGGAATCATTTGTAATCCATCTTAATCGTTCATTTTTTTATGCTTAAACGATTACACAGTGGCTTTACGGACTTATTCCTCCTTTTATAACTACTTTTCATCTATTATTTTTTCACTTTTGAAGAAAAATTCAACTTTTTTCACTCGACGATTAACATTATAAATCGACTTGAGTTGAACACGAACGTACAAAAGAGGTTTCTGCAACTCCTGGTCTTCAAAAAGGTAAGTACTGGTTCAGTCTATGTTGCTAATAACCCCTTGATAACTTGAATTTGTTAAATATTTATGAACTTGATTCATTCGAAACTGGATTAGAGGGTTCGGATTTCAATCTACAATGCATTTCTATCGGAGCGAAATAACCGTTATTTTATCACTTCGTGAAGACTATCTAAGAGAGGAATTCATTGAAATTAGAAACAAAAATAATTCGAGATAAAAACCAACCTTTATAAAAACAACGTTTTTATATAATGACAAAGTATATTAATTATTATACATTAAATTCAAAACAAACACGTGTTAAACACATAAAAAAATTTAATTACAATTTCAATTTAATCAATCATTTATTGAATATATTTTACTGAAAAATTTTACAACACATACAAGCCTTTCCTTATTAGTTTCCAAATATTTTTGGATTACCAGATCTAAACGCGTGGAGGTGAGGTGAGGCTAATTTGAGTATGATTGGCTAAGTGTAGATAAATCTACGTATATTAAGCGTCATACTCTTCTAGACCCAAAAACGTGGACAAAACACAAACGAACTTTATTATTTTTTAAGGAACATGAAAACATTGCACAAAAACAAGAATAAATTTTTTAAAAAAAATTCTGAAATTATTTTAACAGATAAATATTTATTATATAATGTCCTATTAATATTTTCATAATATTTTTCTCATACTTAAGGGATATTAGTCTATATTGTACCACATCCTTCATCAATCTATCTCATAATTAAACAATGGATACAATAAATTCTTTTTCAGATTAAGTTATTTTTAGCAATTTGCGTAGACCAAAAAATTACGAATGGGGCAAAAAAAAGTTATGTATCTAATAATTTTTACTAATTCATGATTTCTAGTCGATATGCCAATAATTTAAATTCTACTTTCTTAGTACTTCTGAAATGCTGTACACCAAATTCTAGAAAACATAATTTTTAACTTTAAAATTTATTTAAAAAGAGACATTCGTGAGAGTATTAAAAAATTCATAATATAAAATCAAAACATGCATTTGAAAGTTTGTAAGTCATTCTATTAAAAATAAGAACCAGAATTCAGAAAAAATTATTGTGATATGACATGGCGACAAATATTGGAATCCTTCCTTATTGCGAATGATTACTGACTAAAAGTCAGTAAATCTTACTATCTCCCCTTTGTGAGTAGAAAATTTTTTAATGTGGCGTATGTGGAATTCCTGGTGTTACCAGAGGGGGAAAGAAATTTTTTCCACAATCCTAAAAGCGCCGAGTGAAAGGGATATTTTGACTTATTAAAATTATTGAAATATTAGTTAAAAATTGTCACAAATGTCTCAATAATGCATTGTTAGGCGAGTAAGAACGATTCACAAAGTTTCAGAGTTCTAGCTTGATGGGAAGTTGGTTAAATTGACGATTGAAAATTTGATGACAAACACACACACACTCTCTCTCTTTCACACACCAAGTGAAATTCAGAAAAACGTTGTAAAAAAGAAGCACTCCTCTCAAGAAATATTAACAAACATCGGCAGTAAAATTCGAAGATTGTAGTAGATCTGATGAACAAATTCGATGAATTATAGGGTGAAGGATCATCATGGCATATGATGATCCAGAATATGACGATGTTTATTCAACGATAGCAATAAATATAAAATGTTGGTTCTGGTACAGGCAGAACTGCGAAGGCTCCGTGTATCTCCATTAAATACCAGTTTTTGGGCAGGTGTTTCTTCTCGTTAGATTTTAAAAAAATCTTTTCTAACAAATTTGATATGAACAGAAAAGGAATTCAATAGCCTTTTTTCACCTATGACGATAACAAGTTTCATTAAAATTAAGAATATCTTTTACTAAACATATTGCAAAAAAAAGTTCCTTTAATATTATTTTAAATAGCTTTTTTTCCTTAACGTAAAGAAAAAAAAAATGAAATAAATTTTGAACCATTAATAATAAATAAGAGCTACTTCTTCAAAGTTTTCAAATGATAAATAAGGGCTATTTCTTCAAACTGTATTATAACTTCTGTTACAAAACTACGATTTTAAAGACGTTATGCGAACTTTCCATCTTACGTAAGTATTGTTATTGCACATTTTTAACATTTAAAAAAACTGTAATGATTATACTATAAAATACAAAATGTTATATATTATATGAATAGAAAATTAATTTATTTTTTCCTTACATTCACTACATTCTTTGCATACTAGTATAATCTTGTTTATTATAAAATTCAAGAAATATTAAATAAATAAATTATTTAAAGATATTTAAGGCCATTTCTTCATTTTTCTTTAATGATTACTTCTTTAATTTTCTAATTATTTTTTCCTCTATTTAGTTTTTCGCACACCATGTTTTTTTTCGAAAAAAAAAAAAACATTGTTTCATTATTAGTATTATATACGATATAGTTAGATTATTAGTATTATATTA
>BMAW01118497.1:0-10518 GCA_019974015.1 Nephila pilipes
AACAATCTTCATGACCACCATTCAACTACAGAGCTCTGCTCTCGCTAAAGACAACGTGTCAACTGCGAACCTGTCTGGTGTCTGGAGAGCAGTGTAACGGTTTCCGCTATTGCAAGCGGAAATGACATCATTCAAGGGGAGTATATCATTTCCAAGAATACAGAAATAAACAACAAAATATGTTTACAAGCTATGACGTCACAACTCCTCCCCCGTTAAGATCTTTTTACGTTAGTAAAAAGCATTTCAGAAAGATTTACATACTGTAGGAATTACAATATATGCATACTGATGAGATAACGTAAAACAAACATATACAATAATACACTGTGATTCTATATACAAAAATTATTTCCGCGAAATTATTACATTAAATACATCATCTCCACATATAACTTTCCCATTAAAATAGTCTACTTAGGCAATCAAATATACATCTATAGCATCATTAATCTTCCCCACAAATAAAACAAAGTATGTATATATACTCATAAAGCATTTTACACATATATATGAAAGTTGTGACACATACAATCATCTAAAATATCTGCAATACAAATATTCAGCAAATACCAGCAACATAAATTAACCTTTAATTATGTAACATTTCTACAAAGCACATTAGCATTTTCATACCATGACAGTTATGGATCATTAATATTAATTTATATGGATTTTTTTTGTACACTGTATTTTATTATCAGAGATACAAAAAATTTACTTATTGCCAAAGAACTGTCTACACTCTCAGCTATACTTGAAATTCCATCATCATCAATGAGATAATAAACAACATTTTACGTTTAGATAATTTATAGTCTGATTCATTACTCGTAGAGAACACTTATGAAAATTTTCATTAGCAATTTTACCTACACATTGAAATTACATTATCTGAAACCTTAAAAATTATAAATTTAGAAATAAAGCTGTTACTAACATGTTGGTATTATAAACATAAAAATTAGGTAACAATATATAGAAATAATATAGATTAAATGGGGTTTCATGACCTTCCTTTGAATGTTTAAAATACTGAGTTATTGATTTATTGCAATTTTTATTAATTATAACTAATCTCTCTCCATTATCTAAAATTATTTCACTCTCATGCAACTCTAAATTATAAGGAATATTTAAAGACTTTTCTCTGTCTTTCAATCTATTTCGGTCATTTATTTTATTCAAATAACCAAACATTTTTCTCTCTGTTTTGAAATAGATCCCATTTTCTTCATCTTCATTATTTGCAGTGAATTCGTGTTTTTCTTTTTTGTTCATCAAACAGTGCGCATCAATCTGATGTTCTGCATCTTTTAAGAATTCAGTTATATCATTTTCTTCACAATTAAGATCTTCATAATTTAATGGACTATTTATAGAAATACTTGACTGCATTTTCTGAACTAAGAAAGGCATATTTTCTTTATCAAACACAACATCGGCATGTTTGTCTGTATCTTTCTCATTTCCATTTTTTAAGTGACATTCATCTCGTAGAAAATCTGATTCTGTTGAAAAGATACATGATACAGTTTCTTTACCTTCTAAATCATGATCAATTTTATAACCTTTTGAGTTCGACAATGTTTTAGGTGACACATCTTCATTACTTAATTCAGGTCGAATATCATATAACATATCACCATCTTCTGATACTGAAGTTTGAGTAAACTTATTATCTAAACCATCTGATGCTTCCTCACAAGTAAAGTATCCAGCAGAACAGTTAATATCACCTTGGATGTTCATAGAATCATAAAATGGAATTTTAATACATTCTGTTCTTAAACTAACATTTTGATCAACACTTTGATGTGGTATAATTTTGAACAAGGCTACTGAAGCAGAAACTAAAACATTTTCAGGCACATCTCTTTTATCTAAAATCTCACAGTCCATATGCTCAACTACTTGAAGATTAGAATCTGTATTTATGGTGAGACAAGGAGAACCAAATATATCAATATTAGTTTCATCAAGTATAGGATCTATGATGAAAATAATCTGCTCAGTTTTTTTAGAGTTTTCCACCTCTTCAACATCTTTTATCAATGGAATTAATTCAGCATCTTCCTTTTCAGCTTGCACAAGCTGATCCACATCAAGTTTAGTTAATTCAGCCTGGAATTCATCATCAGTAGGAAGGAGTTCATCCTCTTCAGGATTAGCATCTTCACTGTTAATAACAATGCTTTGGGGTTCTTCTACCAACTGTTCAGAAGTCTCTTCTTTTCCCCTTAATTTCTGTCTTCTTGTTTGAACCGCATTCACTTGATGCAATGAAATGTTTCCTTCATTTTTGAAGAGAGCAGCAGCCCTATTCCCTAGAAGATAATAACCACGATACAGTTCATCTGGAATAACAGCTGCTTTTGTGAATGTTCTGCCCCACTCACATTCAATAAGAACTTCTGCTAACGGTAAGCAAGTTGAACTTGCATCCAAAGGTTGTTGCACCCATACGTGTTCACCAGACATATCTTCGGGTGTCACAAATCTAAGGCAAACTATATCTATAGTTGCTCCAGTGTCACGAAGGAGTTTGGTACTGATACCATTTATATTTTCATGAGAAGTATATGGCTGCAAAAAATTTGTTCTTGCATTACATTCAGAAACAGAATTTACATGTTCTGAAGATTTCTTCAATTTTGGACAGTTTGGACGTAAATGATCAAGAGCGTTAGAGTAAAAACATCTCAGTTGTCTTCTTTTTTCAAATTCCATACTGTAACTAGGTCCAAAAAGTTTTCTATCAGGCTTGTTTGACTCGTATTCGGAATTTTCAACCCTTCGAGGATTTTTGTCAAATCTTCCAAACTTGCTTGGTCCTTTAACTTCATATTTGTCTCTCGAAAATGAATTAACTGGCTTAGCTCGACATGTTTTTCTCACATCTTCGAATTCTTCCAATTTTTCAGCCAATTTACTAGGTGAACTAATTAGGGACCATTCATCCAAATAGTATTCTTTAAACTCAAACGGTGCACGTTTTTTCATCTGATCTGCAATGATTAAATCCCGGAGTTGATCGAAGGTTTCAACTTTTAGTCCAGACGTCCATCCATCGAAATAGGTCTGTAGTTCATGATAAAAATCTTGCCAGCTACGTTCAGCAATTTTCTGGTGCGTATGAAACAGTTGTCGGAATTTTTCGGGAGTTAACTTTAATCTCTTTAACAATAATTTCTTCACGTGATCATAATCATTGGCTTTTTCCTCAGACTCACGAGCAATTATCTGCGTGATCTCTTGCGGTAGTAGCCCCAACAGATGGGTTACCCAAAGTTCCTTTTGTAGAGATATTCTACTAGCTTGACGCTGAAATAGTACTAAATACAGGCTAATATCTTCCTTCATATCATATTTATGAAGATGCTTGCTCAATTCCTTACTAGGTATTCTTGAACCTTCCATTTGTGGTTCTTGAGCTAATCTTATTTGAACTTCTAGCTTTAATTTTTCCAATTCAAAACTTTCTCTCCGCCTTTTTTCCTCAAATTCTTCCTTCTGTTTTCGCTCTTGAAATTCCCTTTCTTTCTCTTGAATTTCCCATTCTTCTTTCCGTTTCCTTTCCTGAAATTCCAATTCTTTCTCTTGCATTTCCCATTCTTCTTTCCTTTTGACGACAAGACACAATTCCAAGATGCAATTCCAAAAGAAAAATCGAACACAGAACTGTAAACACTTCTTCAAAACCTTTCTTGAAGACGACGATTTTGGAGTACAGGTAGTACTTTCTTTTTTTTCCCCAGTAAAACTAAGTACAGGGAGTACTTTCTTCAGTAAACAAAGTACAGGGAGTACTTTCTTCAGTAAACTAAGTACAGGGAGTACTTTCTTCGAACGGTAATCTCTTTCTTCAAAACTGAGTGCAGGGGCACTTTCATCAAACAAAAGAATAAACACGCAGGCCAGACTTTCTTCAAAACGATTAAAGTGCAGGGCGCACTTCTGGTTTCAAACGATTAATTACGAGTGCAGGACGCACTTCCTTTTCGAACGATTATTTCCAAGTGCAGGGCGCACTTTTTCAAACGATCACTTCCAAGTGCAGGGAGCACTTTTTTTTTTCACACGCTTTATTCCAAGTGCAGGGTGCACTTCTATCAAACGAAAAAGTTAGCAATGTGCAGGGCGCACTTTCTTCAAACAAAACAGTTAGCAATGTGCAGGGTGCACTTAAAACAATAACCAGGATGGTTATATCATCGGCATTCTTCGCCGTAAAAGGTGGGGCTCTTTCACCACATATCGACACAACTTACTTTCACCACATATCGACACAACTTTTTTTTTCTCGATCGGGATCCTATCCCACCGCTGCCACCAATTAATTTAAGCTGTGGCGTAGTGGCAAAATATACGAGGCATCAATTATTTAAAAAATCATTTATTAACAATCTTTATGACCACCATTCAACTACAGAGCTCTGCTCTCGCCAAAGACAACGTGTTAACTGCGAACCTGTCTGGTGTCTGGCGGGCAGTGTAACGGTTTCCGCTGTTGCAAGCGGAAATGACATCATTCAAGGGGAGTATATCATTTCCAAGAATACAGAAATAAACAACAAAATATGTTTACAAGCTATGATGTCACAACCTCGTTATAAAATAATAAATAAAATAACACATACACGCTTTCATTGAATATTTTTGTTTGTCAGTGGAAAACTGAAAAGTTTGCAGGCACTTTTGATAATTATCTTAACGAGAATATCATTAACCAATTACATTTATAATGGTTTTGCCTGATCATCGATTCAGAATGTCTTTTTATTGTAAGTAATTACAGTGACGTTTCATTAAGTACTTGAATAGAAAAGTGGTGTAACATTTTTTTGCGAGGCCATTTTCTTGATTTTTTTCCCCTATTCGTCAACTATTTTTCATATTGATTGCTCATTTGAAGTTGAGGGATATAATGAGGTGAGGGATATAAACAGTTTCTAACCTTTCTGAAATGAATATAGAATAAAAAATAATCCACATACGGAAATGATTCGATAACTCTAATTGTACCATACAAATTGTTTTAATGTGGGAAATTTGTTAAGAAAATATTTGTATTTGTGATTAAATTATAGATTTTAATTTACTAATAGCTATGCATCTGCTTGTGACTGTTTTGTTATACTGTTTATTTAATACTGTATACAATATTAACACTATGGAGCTTGAGAGACAAACTTTATAATTGAGTCATGATTAGATAATATTTGGGATCCAACATGATTGTGTGTGTACAAAAATCTACTCCAAGCAATGTAGCTCCCATGTGCTTACCATCTTTAGGAAGGGCGGGCATCATACCTCCAAGACACCCTAGTGATCTTTTTTCTTTCCCACGGGGCTTACTATTTTTTGTAAATTAGGGTGACACGACTCTGGGGTACCCAAGCGATTTTCCTCTATTTTCAACCCTTATTGTCAATTTTTACTTCTTCTCATTTTTCAAATGTCTAGATTACATATATTCCTTGAATGGGAAAGCATATCCCCATCTGGTTCTTGTGCCATAAACTGTTACCATCATTCATACTTCTCAACGTGAGGATTTCGAATCCTAACTAGATTTAAAGCGTAGAATCCATCATTATTCTCCGTGATTGTGCTTTGATGGAAACGAGATTTGTACTTGTGACTTTTCCTACCACGAGACTTTTAATTTAATAGTAAGCCATTATGATTTTTTGTTCGTTGCGAAGAAATCTATTTTTTACATTATTTTTTATTATGTATTGTAAGACAATATTATCGGTATTTCACAATTAAAAACAATCCGGGATTCGGCATTCTATACGGCTATCTTGTTCTTAGAGTATTATTTAATTATAGGCGACAATAACCAAGCATGGCGTATCATACACATACTTGATCATTTGCGGACCCTAACCATCGTGGACAAAAACGTTGACATAAATTGCAGAAATTCACTTTCAAAGAACGTTCACTCTTTGGGGGCTGACTTTCTTTAGATATGTATGACTTTTAGGTTTAAAAGAACTTAAGATTCCGAAGAGTCTTAGAGATCTTTCTTTTCACATCGTATGGGCTGTTTTTGACAAATTCTGCAGTCGCTTCCTTCCAGGAAGCTGTAGTGGTTTTTTTTTTTTTTTTTTATCTATTTTCTTCCTTTTTCAAACTTAAATCTAAATAACAAATATACATTCCCTCCTCCCGTACATTGTTGGTTTATCGAAATTTAAATATAGCACTTATTAACTAATGATAGTGGAAGGAACAAACACGGCCATGATATCGAACTTGTGAGTGGAGAAGTTTCAGTTGAAGCGTGTTTTTGAATCTTGAGATCAAGACCCCAACGTGCAGAATCATTGATTGTCTTATTAATGTAGCTGGAAGAACCCTCACGAGAGTTATTGAGAGAGTGTTATCCTCTTCACTTGAGCCACGTTCAAGAGAAGAGGATAACACCGGATCTGGCACTTCATTCTCTAAGTTTCTACATACCGCAAACATGATGGCTTAGATCATTGGTACTGAGTGAGTGAATGAATGTTGAGACACAGATACACGTGTTTGATGCAACATAGCCAAGTTTGGCTATGTTGCCTCAAACATGTGTATCGGTGATCTAAGCGTTAGAAGAAATGAAAAAAAGATAAAAACTGATTGAAGAGAAGGTCCGAAAATTAGAAAAGATCCCTAGAGTATCTCGGGGCCCTACTACTCGTGTTTGCCAAAAACAGTTGTAAGACATCACTATGATATCTTAGGGTCGTGATACCTATACTGACCTAAAAAAGACGAACTCCTGAGGGTTGGAGTATCGTCAGATTCTACGTGCATCAGCTTACTACAAGACAGGTCTTTAGAGGCATCATGACTCTACAAGATCAAAAGAACGCCTACCACAAGTTCTCAACCACGACTACATAGATACCGCAGCCGCAACTGATCTTGTAGAGGACTTCGGATACTTAAAATCTCTCGAGCTGAAAGTCCTCACATTTTCATTAAGGGGAGATTGGGATTCTGAATTACAGGCTAGAAATTGTGAAGTTATTAGATACAATTATGAAGAAAGAAAAAGTGTACAATGAAAAAAGTGAGTCACATGGAAAGTTTAGTCTTTTTTTTATTATTTTTCATGTCTTGAAATTTTTAAATCTAAAGTTTCAATTGTTGAAGAAATATTTTAAGTCAGAGTTATGAAAGGAAATTTCTAAGTCTTAAGGGACCGTATACAAGCTTACAAATCTTGTCTATTGATTGGGAAAAATATTTTGAAAATTTGCACGAAAACATTTTATGATATAGTTCCTCAAAAATTAAAATTTCCTTGGAACTTATGATAGGAATTTCAATGAAAATTGGAATCTGGTTTATTTTGACTATTTTCTAAAAAATTCTGGAAAAAATCGAGTTGCGTAATAAGAAGTATTTTAGAAGTTAATTATTTGCGTGAATTAAGTATTCAATTAAAATCAATTTAGTTTCCTCTCAGCTATTAAGTGTGATATATCGATTTTATTTATCTTTGATAAGAACTGTGGTAGTTGTCTCATTTATTCCAAACTATTACTATACTTGTCATTTACTACATCCATTTCATTTACTATATCCATGCTATTTAAAGCATATGTTATTCGGACTGCTATTTGCTATAGATTAGGGGTGTGCCAAACTGCTACTTTTAAGTAATATGTCCCAGCCTATTAGTTCCAGTTGGGTAATAGGCTTCAATATCCAATAACATATTTCATGATCCTATTGCATTTGTAACATATTTTATATACCTATTACGTTTGAAAAGTATTATATGACACCGATACACTTACCACATATTCCATGAGTTTGTTATGGTAAGAATATATGCCTAGAACAATATTAATTTTGGAGAATATTAACTCTATAGCTCCTCCCTTTCTTGAATATGTTTTGTTCTCTTCTACAGTTTTTTAAGCAGATTAATTTTCGTATTACATTCTAAATTACTTTCGTTTGAAGAAATAACCAAAAAATAATTTGAAATATTCATATTTTTCAGTACTAATATTATTTTTAGAGTAAAATTGTATTCTACTGTCAGTCTTTAATCAAAATGCATAATTTACAACACCATTTATGAATGAAATTGCAATTCGAGTGTCTTAAATTGTATATTTATAGCTCTTTTTTAATTCATTAGTCACTTTAATTTTGAAACATATAATTGCTAACATTAAATTAAAAATTATGTGACGATTAATTATTATTAGACACCCAAGGGTTTATTGTTTTAGTTAACCGAAAAATGTCGTCCCTGACCACTTTTCAAAAATGTATCTTGCTTTTGCGTATATTTTTGATATCTGCTTTCACCAGAAACTAACTCACTTTTCAAAAATACGTCATAATAAATTTCTCTTGAATTTTTTATTGGATTGAAATAAAATATATGCAAAATACGTCTGATTCCTGCTTTCATCACTAATCAACTGAATGTTCAAAAATATGTCGTAATAAATTTCACACAAATTTTTTATTGGATTGAAATGAAGCAAATATAAACATTAAGTATTTTATTTACTTATCGGTTCATGTATTACTTTAAATTATATGTAAACTGGAATCAATATATGACTGAAAATAAATAACATTATTCAGAATTTTAAGAAGGCAGCTATTTTTTTCAGCCACCCAAGGGGCTATTGTTTTGGTTGGATCACTTTTAGCACACCAAATCACTTTTCAATTTTTTATCGCTAGCTTCAATTTTAATTACATTAGCTTAAATATATTCAATTTAATAATTTATCGTTTCCTTTAATTTTAATATCGGAAAAGTTTACTATTGTCCATTTCTCGATGTTTCATCGTATACTTTAATTCTTATATTTAATTGAGTAATTTAGTTATAATTACAAAAAAAGTTCACCTTGGGTGGTTAAATCTTTTCCTTGCCAAAATTTGCATAGAACATTTAAATTTTTTTTTTTACATTTAGTAGAAATATTCAAAATTTACCAATTTAGACATGTCATTAAATTCCGAATTCTCACTGAATATTTAAAACTATTTAAACATTTCTAAGGTTCACTATATATACATGGTGATCAATTTAAAAGAGTACCTGTTGGTTTTTCTTACAATTTATAATTTTGACGGATGTAGTAACTATTCAAACATT
Source organism: Nephila pilipes (assembly GCA_019974015.1). Taxonomy (NCBI): domain Eukaryota; kingdom Metazoa; phylum Arthropoda; class Arachnida; order Araneae; family Nephilidae; genus Nephila; species Nephila pilipes. The sequence goes on from BMAW01118497.1 coordinate 9,140, forward strand.
GAAGTTCGAACACGGCGAAACAAGCTTTTTGACACACTTCGCAACATTATTGGTGCTAATAGCGAGATTTCTTCAATTATGATTTATTTTAATTCATCGATGTTTTCAGGACTTCCCTGGAAAATCATATCCTTGAGATAACGCTAAAAAAAAAATCTAACTGGATGAGGTCTAGATACCTTGGTGGCCAGAAGCCTATTGAAACTAAACTGTCATCGAAGAATTCCTTATGTACTTTCATTGTTAAGTGTGACGTGTGTGGAGTGGTCCCGTCTTGTTGAAATTAGCAGTATGTCAAGTGAAGCAATAAAAGTTTGAATTATGTCCAGGTACACTTCGAAATTCATTAAAATCAATGAATTAGTTCATACAGACGATTTTTTTATTACCATTCACAATCTTACGAAATGAGTTTTCAAAAATAAAAATAACAATAAAAACGTTGAAAGAAGTCGACGATTTACTCAAATCCTTTTTGCAAAGTGGTATTAAAAATTACTAATGATGTTCACGCGAATTTATATATAAGAAACGAGTTTTCTCTTTTAAAAATGAAAAAAACAAACCCTTTTTCCTTTTAAAAAATCAAAAAAAAAAAAAAAAAAAAAAAAAAAGACACCCATCACATTAAATATAGACATATCAAATAATTAATGGTGTTGAAAGTTTTACTACATATATTAAAAACGTGGTTATACAAAAGACAAACGGATCCTCTTTTAAATTGATCACCCTACATGTAAAATTTAATACAAATACTACTTTATTATAAACTCTATTAATAGTTTGAAAAATACATATTCATATTCACTTGGAAATTTAAGAAGTAATTACAAGACAATTTTTTTTATCTAATTAGGTGACAAACAAAAATTCGCTCGAAAAAAAGTTATAATGCAAATTTGCGTTAATTCTGAAAAGATAAACAGAGGGAGCATAAGCAGTTGTGCTCAATTTAATAAGTAAGACAGTTTATTCAAAATAAGTTACAAATTAAAAACTAATTTTTTTATGAAAATTGCTTGAATATATAAATTTTTATAAACTATTAATAGAATTGTCCTTTGTAGCCCATTGTAGCTTCTTTGTTAATAATTGAACAATTTAAAATGCTAGTATTTTTAAAATTTTTAACTAGAGCCCTAGAAGTAAGTCTCCAATGTTCATGAAATTTAATTAATTAATGGAAAAATAGGATCTTAATTGATAAACTTTAATTCCTTGAAATACGTTTTGAAATATTTTTCGAATCATTTTGCAGCATAATGTCTGTAAATCAATAGAATTAAGTTTTACAGCATATCTCATTTTTGAATACATGCTTTGAAAGTTATATATAATTTTTAACACTTCCAATGTAAAAGAGTAACAAAGCTATA
>BMAW01118498.1:0-36020 GCA_019974015.1 Nephila pilipes
GAAAAAGAAACAGAAAGTACAAAGGAATCAATATCTTTCCTTTTTATAGAAATGAAAATAGAAATGTTGAAAAAGTCTTTTCACAGAGAAAATTCATATGCCTTTTCTAAATTTCTCTTTCAATATAAAATTAATCAATATTTTTTTAATTTTTTTTTATTTTATTTCTTCAGTACCCACCCTTCACACTCTTTTTCTGTTTCATTACTTTTGCAGTTGTAACTATTTCTTGCGACTGGAAGACTTATAATTTATTACTTGTCTGCAAAATTTGTATTTTAAAATAAAATATTGTAACAATAAAAATAGAATAGAATAAAATAATTTAGAAAAAAAGATAACCTACTTTCGTACTATGAGTTATTTAAATGTCTAAAATATTACTATATTCAGGCATATGAATAGAATTATTATTGATTTTCTGCTCTTTAAATTTTGGAAATTATGTACTTTATAAATAGAGATATTCTAATATGTATTGTATTAGTTTTCCCTTAATGTTATACATTTAAATGATTTTAGTGTTACGTAAATTATTACCGCACAATTATGTTACTTCTATAATAATTTATGTAAAATATGGATTGCAATTATAAAAGGTTCCATAGAAATTGCACATTTTAAAACTTTTGAAATAAAAAAAAAATTACATTTCATGAAAATGTATCCTTAAAATTTTATTTCACTCAGCAGAGAATTTCATGAAAACTTCATATGATAAAAAAAGAAGTTTTTTTCCTTTTACTAGAATATGGCTTATCGTCGTGAAAACAATATTTTGAGCCAAGATATTTTCAGTTGCTCTAATGAAAATAAAGTTAACGGAGATGAAAATATATGAAAAGATACACACTTGTCGATCGGAAATAGGACCTTTATTTCTTGCTATATACTGGTAAAATTCAATAAAATGTCAGATAATAGGACTTCTAAAGTGCATCCAAACTTCCTATCATCTGCAATTGGAATTTCTGCTTTTTTAGCTGTGTGGAAAGATGAGAGAATGTTTTTCAAATCGAGAATTGCCAAAATCTATATTTAATTTTTTTTTATCTGAACATCAAAAAATTTTCTTAAGCGATCTATTTTATAATTCACTTCGTAAATATCTTCAGTGATTATTATTGCTTTTGAATCTTGACTTTCACAAGTCCTGTTCTTTCCAGTATTCGGGTACCTATAAGATATCCGGCTAAGAATTATTTTAACGCATGATTTAAATAATGTTTGTAAATTTTTTCATTCGCCAAAAAGAATTCCACCTAATAATATTAAGACAGGATTCTTCAATTAAAGTAATTGTATTAAGCTTTAGGAATTATAAAGTAGGTAGCCTAACCAATATTTCTCTGAATTTCAGTTTTATCGCTTTTTTCTTCATCACAAAATAGGCGTAAGAGAAGAATTTTCGCAGTTTAAAAATGGTGGTTATGTGCTATGTTTGTATCCAGATAAAACTAGGGCATTAGAGTGAGCAAAACAATATTTAAACATAAAAAAAGAAATATTCATATTTAATGCATCAGTGAAATGTAAAAGTTTGCAATACCTTGCTTTCTTTACAAGAAATGATGAATAGTTTTGTATTTTGGAAGATTTTGTTTCTGAGTTTGAAAATAAAAGAGCATTTTTAACTTCTTAGAAACCGAAAGAAATTATCAATGAAAAAAAAAAATCAATTTTTATTAAAGAATGAAATGCACAATATAATATTTTCCATTGAAAATTATGTCAAATATATTTCGAAAACTAGTAGACATATAAGAAATAGGTAGGCATTCATGTTGTCTCAAACTATTTATTTCCCTTCATCTGTGACTCCATCCACAATTCATTGAATAACTTTTTAACGTCTGGCAACGCGCCAATAAGAGAGTGATTTGCACTCATTATTACTCTGTGTCTAACTTAGCAAGTATCGATTCTAGCATTTCGTTCTTGTGTTATGTGTAGTGTGTGTCATGTTGTAATATAACTAAATGCTCTCTAAAAATACAACAGATTTGGCGGAGTGACGTATCCATATAATATGCTTTTTAATCTGAAAGATATATTAAATACTGGAAAATTCAGAACTGAAGAATTCGCATTTAGAGGCATTTTAGACTAGAAAAAGGAGATAGAAGGTTATAAATTTATCAGGCTCAGAGTAAAATTTTATATGCACGAAAACATTTCCCATCGAAGAAATTTAAATAGTACAACCAGAAATGACAAAAAAAAAAATGAAAATGAAAATTAATTCTATAATTCACACAGATTACATTTCGTCTAAGTTAATAAAGATCATTTAAATAATGATCATATATATTTTCGTGTATAATCTGATAATTGTTAAGCTTTCTCTAAGTTAAATTATGGAGAATTCTTTAATTCGGTTACACTAGTTTTCAAGAAATGTATGTACTTTTCCTATAGCAAGGTGCTATTGGTAAATCACTAAATATAGAACATTTTTATCTCTTTAGTTCATATATATCTTGAGTTTAGAAAGAAAATAGTTTTTTGTAAAATTGTTTATTTTGATTTTGAATGTGTTTAGTTACATTAATGGTTTGTAATTCGGCATGAAAACGAAAAATCTGATTTTATCGAAATATATACACACACGCGCGCCCTGGGGTGTACGGAATTATTCTAAAATGTACACTTGAAATAATAATAGACTATTGTAGATAATACAATGAATAAAATTAACAACAGTAGAGGAAATTTACTTCAATCTTCTAGCTTATAATTTAAGTTCCTTGAATACAACTTTTATCCAAACGAAAAATAAATTGTACATATACTTTAATATCCGTCTTAGAATCTTAGTATCCGAATCATTTATCAAATTCTTCTTTACTCAAGAATCATCTTGAATAAAATCATTCTAAAATTTAATGTTAAAATTTAATGTTTTCCATTTTTGAATTTGTGTCGATTTCGTTCACAATGTCAGTCTCGAAGCCATTCATACAATTTTAGAACAGCATGTTTTAAAAGATTGAACTTTCATTTCAGTTTGAATCTCTAACCATAAGTTTTTAGTCGCTAGAATATAGATGTCGGTCCCCCCATGTATTTCAGCTATTTTTGCATTCATTTTATCTGCAAGCCGAACCTTAAATGTATCCCAAGATCGTTGAATTATTTAATTCAGCATCTTCCTATTTGTTTCAAATACTTTCAACCAAAGCAAGGTGACACACTCATCCATACAGCATTTTCCGTGAGTTCACACTAAAACTACTTAATACTTTTGCATCCTTAAGAAAAGCCTTTAGTTCAAAAATAATTGCAGGAGGCAAAACAATTCCATCCAACATGCAGCACGAAACTTATTTAAAACGGCAGTTTTTAAATCATATAACAAGGGGTAACGTCCATATTGTCACTTTAATACAATTCAAAACTGCACTCATTTTGAAAATTTATTTCTTGTCCTTGAAAGATCTTTTGTTTCTAGCTCTAAGAGAGCATAGTGTGAGCTCTTATATATGAATTTTGCTCATTCATAAGATAATTACGTCATCCTACAAAGGAAATTAAATTCGTTGGCTTGCTTTGAACAAATTTGGTTCACTTCACTAAGTTCTGTGTCCTTATTTGAATATCTGTAGTGTTCTTCGAGATTAAAACTGTTCATTTGGGATTATGATATTCATGCGACGAATTTTTGTTCCAGACCACGAAATACAGATTGGAGATTCAAACAGACTTTTTTTAGAATTTGGTGTCTACGTTAATTGAGAGTGTTTTCTTTTCTTTTGTTAAAGTTGTTTTTCATTTAAGGATACTTATGAGCAGTCATAATGTAGAAAGAATTTCCTACAAATGCAATCACACCTGTAATTGAAGCTTGAAATGTATCGCATTAGATTTTTTCCGTTACTTTCTCAGACAAAATTCCTCTCTGTACTGTTAACAGGATAGCATACATATAGGCACCATAGATTGTACACAAGACAACAACTTAATGTTCAATTGCTAACTTCAGAAACTAAGTTACCGGAGTTATATCTACCTCTTCATTTGCGTCTGAATGATACGGTGATATGAGTAGAAAACTTTCCATCATTGGAAAACCTTTCACATGTGCTTGGTAATATATTTGCTGATCTGGAGATATATATCCACATAAAAGAAATAATTTTCAGTTGTCCTATATAAGGGTTTTCAATTTTGGATAGAGTTTTGATAAAACGTCATGCAGTGTCGGCTTATACACTGATTGACTCCTACTGGGAAAGATTCGGTATATATGAATTAGTAGACTTAACACCCCTGTATAAGAAAATATATGACGGATTTGTTAACACTTTTAACGTGCTCCAGTTACAGCCTTGAAACTGTACAAATTAAGAAATATCAAGTAGGTTATATTTACTTCATTGCTTAGTTGCAATTATTAACTTCTTCTTCCACCCTTTTAGCATTTTACTCTGTATACTATTAGTGCCAAACTAAGCATGGAATTTCTTTTATTAAATAGCCTTAATGTTTGAGAAACATTATTTAATTAATCAACTTTCCATCAAGTGCTCTTTTTATTGTGATCCTTCAAGACACAATAAGGATACCCGATTTTTAAGTGTCCTTCTAAATTAATTTGTATGTATTCTTACCAGTTTCTACATGCATATATTTAAATTTTAAATATAATTCAACTAACTCCTGCTAAATCTGGGAATTTTATTTATGATAATGGCTTCGATGGTGCACTAATTATCCAATATTAGTGGCATTTGCATTCCGAATAATAAATTTTAACTATATTAATCTATCTCTGTATACTGGTTTGTTAACCTATTTTGGAAAACTAACTATCGACTTTTTTTTATGGAGTCGTCTATTTGTTTAAAAGTTACAATAGCTTATTTCTTATTGGCAATGCACATTTGCACATAATTTATCAGTTTCATAATTATTTTTTTATGTTTAAGGTTTTTTCCCCTCAAAACCCATTTAACAAAGATTGCGATAAATATGTAGGATTGCAATAAAGGCGAAATAATTTCATAATATTTTGCAAATAATTAACCTAATGCCTTTAAAATTGGTGCTATGAAGCGATTATACACAGATGAATGGTAATGATGCAATCTACGTAATTTTTGCCTAAGTTTTCTTGCATTTAAAAATCTGCAATTGGCTTCACATGAACTTCTTACTAGTGAAATCTAAGGAAGTTCTGAAAATTATTATGTGTTATATGGATACTCAATTTTATTATAAAAGAAAATGCATTTTAAAGAAAAATTTTAATCATTGTTAAAAATTTAATATCAGATTGAAAAGAAAACTAAATATTTAGGTCTTTCTTCCTCTTACTTAAAACTCAAGAAATTTACATTTAACAGTAGCTTGGTGATGAAAAGGTTTATTATAACTTTATACAAGAATATTAAAAGGCGAGATATGGGTTGAAATTAATTTTAAGTGGTTATTGTGATCTGCAAAATATTCACCCTTTTGTTTTGAATGTTGATAAAAATTCAATTTTGATTTTAATTTCCTATGTATAATATGCTTCTATGGTAATTTAATACTTCTCATTCCTATTTCTAGTTATCTACTCATCTGTTTGGAATAATAAAAGCTAAAATGCTAATTAGGATTTAACTTTCCCTAGAAAATGGCTCAAATGCATTCAGTTTGGGGTTTAAAATGACGCCCACCATTCTATCCCGTTATATTCTACCATTTTATTTTCCATGAAAGCCATTACAAGAAGTTTCTTAAACAAAATACTTCTTTTCCCAATCGCATATACTACTATAATCTCACAATACAAGATATGGAGCTTAACTAGTCTCAGGCGGAAAATGTGGAATTGTATGCGGGTAAAAACATAGGACTTGTGCAAGTGTCGTTAAAGAATATATATAAGGCTACTTATAAAATCCCATGAACTGCAATAAGTACTTTAAGAAGAACTGAAAGTGCATTTTCAAAAAGCTCTCCCACTATACAGCTATTATAGTTTTCAACTAGTAGAGACTTGGAAAGTGTGGATGGAATGTGATTATTATTTGGTGAAGAAAATAAGATTTTTTATTGAACACTAAATCTTTTTTAAAACAAATATTCTCCACGAAATAATTTTAAATGTATGCGATTGTAATTGGTTTAAGCTGAATTAAATTTAAGATGCTTCTAGAATCAATATTTTGGTAAATATTATGTGTTTGTACGAAGTACCATATGCGTGATTTAAAAAACAACAACATATGTTTAACTTTAATTCTACAAATAATTTCAAAACAGATGATTTTAGAACACATATTTGAAGTTAAGAACTGTGTGATCATAAATTTATGAATTTTATTTTAAAAAGTTCCAAAAGTATCTCTTGGACATTATAATAAATATTATGTGAAGAAGACATTATAATAAATATTATCTGAAGATTATGGCGAACAAATATCCTAAGGAATGCTTATTTATATAAATTATTGGTTATGATTGAGATTTATTTGCAACTTAAGGTATCCGTACACATTTGGAATTTTTTTTTTTGAAATATATTGATAACTTGCCTTATCAAAATATTTTTAATGTTAAAATATAACCTAAACTATGGAAAACACATTTTATTATTTGCTTTTAAATTTAAAAAAATTTTGGAGAGTAAAAATGGTGAAAATAGTACATGAATTGATTATTAGAATAACGCTCATAACTCAAAAGTAAACAAAAATATCAAGATTCTGAAAATTTCATCTTATTTATCAAAATTATGGGAGGGGGGGCTGGTACTACTTCCATGATGAAAATCATATTCCTACAATTTTTATTGTGTTTTGAGTCAAATAACAATGAAAAATCATACAACCATGAAGTAGTAGGGGTACTAAAAACCTATATAAGGAGGATACTTGCAAAATTTAAATTAATTTGTTTCATAACTTTTTCTAATATCTGCGTTTCCATATGTAAATATATCGAGAAAACTCATTTTGAGAAAAATCAAAAACAAACTTTTTAATGCAAGTAAAAATTAGCAACCGAGTAAAATTCAAATTTGAGTAATTTAAGCTCTAAATAAGGTATAAGCAAATTTCAAACAAAATTAGAAAGAAAACAGTTTAAATTAGAAAATCGAAAATTTTGGCAAAAATGTCGTTTTAAAGATGTATGGATACCTTAAAGATATTTGCAATTCTGTAGTCAAATAAGACATATTATTAGCAACTTGTCTGTAGTGTTGAAATATGAAAAGTCAGTTCAATGGATAAATATTACACAATCCATACGTATTGATCAACCAACAAAACAAAAAAATATTCAAACGCAAAATAAGAAAGCATAATATATACTGACTTTTAACTTGAAGATATTTAATGCACAAAATTATGTTTCATTTCTTAAAAGTATGTATACTTATGATATATGCCGTATTCTTAAATTCTTTAAAAATAAAATGCCGTAGTAATGCTTTCAAACCTTTTAAATATAAATAAATATAGGACATTCAAATTCTATTATACGATTTTAAAGAGTGTAAGACAGCTTTTTTTTTTGAAAAAAAAATCTAGACGTGAAATAAATGATATCAGTGAAATTAGTTTTCAAAAATTTGAAAATGGAGACCTTTAAATGCTAAAATATCGTAAATGAGAAATGATTTCTCTATAAACATTTAACCAAAGTACTATAACTGTTTCCCCAACAATAATTCTTAATATATATTTTTTGAAAAATTCCGAAAAAAATAATCGTATAATTTCGAAATGATGTTAGAGGCTTCTTACTGTTAATACATATTAATACAATGTGTTAGAAACAGGTTTCTATCAATAATAAAAATTGGAAAGTATATAATATAGTAAAAACGCAGATTTGATGAAATACTGTCTAAAGGGAATATATCGGAATTAAAATCTCATATATTCATAGCATTCTCGTATATTCATAGCATTCAAAGTGACTTAAAATCTCGTATTTTCATAGCATTTTTGTTGCAGTTATTTTGAATTTGCCATGTCCATTTTAAAAATATTTGTTTTCCTGAAAACCTTCTTCATTCTTCAGATGGCTCTTTCGATGAGACAAATTATACAAGTCTTATAAAAATATAAAATTTCAATTTCAATTCTTAGAAATCATGTACAAAACTCCTGTCTCCCCCCCCCATTTCTTTTCTCCTCTCTTTTTCCGTTAATTTATTCATCAGGGAGATCCTCATCTGCGTTTTCTCAGAAGGAACCTGAAGTAACATTTTGATTTATTGAAATTCTTTTAAGGGAAAGAAGACACATTTGGTATTTTCCTGTTGTAGCGGTGCTCACCAAATTACGATTTCGTCTCTCGATGATGAATCTCCAGGAGGACAAGATATATCACCAAATTAGATAGTAAGTCCCTAAAATTGCAATCCTAAAAAAAAAAAAAAAACACGTGATCATATTATCGGCCTATCGCTTGCTCGTTAACGTTTCCGATTTCCTACTGCACTTAAAAATGAATAATTTTTTTTTAAATATGTCGTTAATAATCTTCAATTTACCAAACAGCAAAATGGATGCTATATATTTCTTTCAAGAAAACGTTCTATCATCTGACACAAAATTATGCAAAAATGACCACGTCATGAAGCTATAGGTTTATGACGAAACTTTTTAAAGGTGTAACATTAAAAGTTGTTCAAATAAGAACGGCCTTCGTACTAGTTCTGTCGTTCTAGAGTATAATTGGTATTTGCAATGATATTTATGTGTTTTTAAGCAGAGAAATTCGCATAAATTAAATGGTTTCTATGTGCGAAATTGCAACAATCGCTCAGAACAGTTACATGAAGTAAGTGTTCTCAACACCTTATGAAAGATTTTGGATGTAATATTAAAAGCAATTTCGAAAATATGGTCTTTAATTTAGAGTGTGATGTCCTAAAAATTATATCAATATTATTCTTAAACATATGTCTTATATTGTTTATTGGTAAGTGATTTATGCTCCTGCGTTGCAATTTCGCATCTCACTACTTGGCGACTTTGATGCTTTAGTAATTTGGTGCATACTGCTATAACAGAAGAGAATCAAATTTTTTAGCTTAAAATGTTTTACTGAAGAAAGATTAAGGGACAGGAAGGCTATTACAAAGTAACAAAATTGCTTAACTGTTCTTTTTTCACAAAGTAACTGTAAAAATATGGAATATTTAAGTGTTCAGGCAGTTTCGGTTCTTCTACCCAAATAGAAAAAAGACTCTTATATATAGTAAAAGATATCTTTATATTTATTAGAAAGAAAATCCATTGCTCTTAAAAGTATTCATGTCTGAATTAAATGAAGAAATAGAACAAAATTGGTGATACTATTATTTTCAGTCCGATGTTGTTTGATAAATTTTGTCCTTTTTACTTAAAAGTATTTGTACACACGGTAACGTACAACAAACTTTTCAACTATACAATTTTTTTAGGGTAAATATTAAAATACGTATTATGTGCGTAATATTTATGCACAAAATGCACTAATTTATTTTATGTGCACTAAGAAAAACAGAAAATGAAATTTTATAAAGATTAAATTTATGTATCCTACGTTTCACAAAATACAAAAGGGTAAATGTATGTTGAATAGTAAGCAAACATGTATGCACATATCAATAACGGTTAAACTTAATTTTGAGATATTCCAATGTGATTGTGATAGTTTAATTGCGTTGAACTTAGAAGCAACACGAAGCTTATTGAAAAAAGCCTAATAATGTTGAACCTCGGTCAAATGACGTGGACGACGTCCTTGATCACTAGACTATCATGTCCACATATTCCAATGAGTTAAGAGATATTTAGTCAAGGAACTTGTCAAGAGAAATAAGACCAAAAAAGCTACAAGATAATGATACTTGGTAGAATTATGTTCAAATAAATTAGATACTTCAGCAATTTTCGTTCATATATCATGTTCCATAATTTAACTTTTCAGACTTCAAACGCTACTATGTTACAGTCATTTTGCATTTATAAGTAGTTGTTTTATCAGTATAAACATTTCTAAATCTGATTATTCCAGAGTCAATTAGCTACAGAAAAGATACTCCGCGTTAAAAATGACTATTACATCAACATATGTCATAATGCTTATAGATTGATTGGTTTTGTTAAGGTCAAACAAGAATTAACACGAGGACTCTTGGCAACGCACTTAGTAATTTAAACTTCTGTCAAAAGACGATAATGACCCTTTATTTTATAATTCGCCCTCTACTAACTTCCATACTACGCCAACGGGAGTAGTTACTTTGAACCTCCGCAGATTTAACGTGCATCAGCCCTGGTTACACGGCCGCTCATCGGAGGCATCAAGGCTCAAATTCATCACACAGCGAAAACCACCGACCGCGAGACCGTGACTATGACCACTTTTCTACTACGGTCACTAACATGATATAGAATTTAAAAGAGACAAAATGAATAATAATATGTATTTTTTCTATAAATAAGGGTATGGCTGATCAGTATTGTATTTTCTTTATTTCAGTATTAAGAATTTGATTTAGAAACAGGTTCATTAAAGTAAAACGTTTCTTCTAGAAAGATCTGGCAGCCCTATATTCAAAATATTTACTAAACTCTTTAGTTTTAAGCATCATGAGCTTCATCTTTAACAAGATTTTCCTTCAATGAGTATTGATTAATATATTTTGTAAAGTTTAAGAGAAATTTTAATTTGACATGTGTTTAAATTTATTTGAAAGTTAAATTACTTTCATACCTACTCGTATATAAAAAAGAAATTTTCCTATGAAAATATTTATATTTTAATATTTTACCTTTGTCCGAAATGAAAATGCATCTATACTGCAACAAAATTTATAATATACTTATAGACATATGTTTTAATTTCAATTTTAATTTGAAGAATGAGAATATATGCAAATCGTCAAAGAAAATTTCTTTCTATTTCATGTTTTCAGTAGCTAACAAATTGATTTAAGGAAAAAGATTTTATCTAATACAAATTACATTCGATTTTTAATTTTTAAAATAAAGTTCAAAGCTATGAAAAAATCAAACATTTATTTATTATTCTATTTTATATTTCAATAAACATATCATCAAAGAAATTGTTGCGTTAAATAAGAAAAGTACTTCAAAGAAAAGAACAAAATTTGATTCATTTTAATTTAAAATTTTGTTTAAATCTTTCAGAAGTTTTAATAAAGTTATAAACTTATTTTATATCCATAAAAACAATCTCATTGGATTTTAATTTTCTTAATTATATTTGAAAAATCATTGTCTTTAGTATCCATTATGAATGATTGATACAGAAATCATATTATTTCGATATAGAAATAGTATTTAAATATCCCTAATTTTATATATGTTTGAAAATTAAGTTCATTACTGGTAAAGAAATAATGAAAAGCTACAAATTTTAACCTAAACTACATAACTGAATTTTTGTTTCATGTATACATATATGTGTCATATATGTGTGTGTGTGTGTGTGTGTGTGTGTATTGGGGAACAGATATAAAGTAACTAATTATATTTAAAAGAGAAAACAAAAGTAAGAATAGTTTTCCTAATTAATAACAATTTGCTAACTTTATGTATCCGCCTACCTTCGAAGAGGATTTTCTTAAATAATTGAAAAAATAGCATTTTATATCCATTATACTAAAATATATGGTTATAAACTTAAAATACAATGTAAACTTTGCATAAATTAAAAATTGTTTAAATATTTCTGCTCAAAAAATACATAAAAATAGCAGTAAAATGGCACTTGTGCAAAACACCAAAACTGAAATTTAAATAGAGATATATCAGTTCTGTAAATTTTATTATGATGAATTGAATCTAATCTAGGATTTGTGCCTCTCTCACAATTATAACCGTAAAAATTAAATATTTATAGGAAGTCGTATTTTAACATACAGAAAAATGTGTGACAAGTTATGATTTTACTATCAATAAAATGCAAAGTAGTTGCATAATAACAATAGAAGAACATCAAGTCCTGAATTCACTTTCATAGAGTATTCCATGAAAGTTTCATAACATTATTTATATACATAACTGTTTTCAATACGATGTTTTGCGCTGAAGCAAAATATGAAAATCTCGATTTTGAGAAAAAGCTGAAAATTCCTTTCAACCAGAAACTTACCTAATTAAATAAACATTTAACATTAAAATGCTCTTGTTTTGTAAAATTCACTATCTGTTTTATTTAAATAAGTTATATTTTTCTTCCTGATGACCTTTAAAATTTCCTATGCTTTCATGTAACAGGTGTTGTATAAATCTTCAATTCCTTGATTCAATAGTAATCCAACTTTTCGAATACCTTTACAGTGAAGTAGCCAGGATTTTCTATGTTCAGGTTATTTAAGACTTTTAAGCAGCCTTGATGTCCTTCGTTAAATTGTATAATTGCGTCATATGCACCCAATTTCAGAGCTTTCAAACAAACAAAAACTTGCTTTGGTACTCTCTATTATATTGCACCATTAAAAGATTCATTGGCATTTTGGGTCTTAGGATATTCATATTTCATGTTGGAAGATATTTTGAAGGCGATATTACGTAAAATATCAATGAAAAACAATCATTAAAGTTCCATTTCCGATAGCAGAATGCTATTTCCAGTTCTAAAATTTGACACAGACTATTATTAAAATGCTTATAGCTCAAGTTCTGTGTAAGATAGAAACAAAATTGAAACTGTTCTGGAAAGCTAAAAAATACGGCTTTAATAATAGATTGTAAATAAAAAATCGACTTTTTGACCCAAAATTGCGTTTTAAAGGTACACCTTAAGAGATTGTGCTCTAAAAGGCAATGAAAAAAATTGATCATTATTGAAAAATTATGCAACTGAATTTCTCTCACTTAAATATATATTTTACATTTCTATAAAAAAATATTTTATAAACATTACCTAAAATGCAACTACAGTACTTTCAATAAATTTTACCACACATATTTTAAGGTTTTAAATTAGGTATCTTAACATGAAGGAGTATATAAAAATTGAATTTTCTGTGAAAGGAAAGTAAAAAGAGAAGCGTTTCAAAAGACAAAATAATTTTTTTTGATGAATTATTAATATTTAACATCAGTTTAACACTTAAAAAAATTACTTTCAGGAAAATGAGACTTTTTTAAAATACCTTTGAAAGAGAACGAGGAGAAAGACAAAAAAAAATGAAAAAAGAAAAAGTTTTATCTCTCTGATTTAGCAAGTCATTAACAGGCTGATTATCAGTTACAAAAATAATGAAATATATGTTATCTAATTTTTCTCCTCTTAAGTGTATTTGGAACTTAATGTTATCAAATGTGATTAAGGCGATATTACTTTAAAAGAAATTGTCATCATTTATGATATAAAATATGAACTGAAAGTCTGAGGATTTAATTTATAAAGTTGATTAGGAAAGAAGGTTAATCATAAACTCTTAGATCTTTAATTTTATTTAAGAAATAGTTTTTATACAAAAGCAACTAAATAATAAGTAAGGTAATAAAAATTAAATTTTATTTAAAAACATTGAAAACTCTTAAGATTTTATTTAATTTTTTGCGAGTTTTTAAATGTTTCAATTTTTTTTTTTTACATTGAAAATGTTTCTAATGATATTTATCAATGACACATTTTATGCTTTGTAAAGTTTGTAAAAATTCTTTTAAACAAATTTTGAAATCCTTAATATTGTGAATATTTTTAAGTATTTTCATCGGCTTGGAAATTTGCTTAAAATAAAATTATTTAAGATGTAGTGTGAGGGTGGTTCAAAAAATCTTCATGTTAGGAATGGGAAATAGGAGACAGTTCACTGAAGTATTATCCAGTGATCGTTTTTCCTTCCTCTTAGAATTCCATAAGTATGACGTCATTCATATCTAAGAAAAATCGTCATGATAACTTTTTCGGCCAATGTGGCCATTTTATTCATTTCTGGAGCAGATTCACCGAAGCAGATTCACCGCCTGCATTATTCTTTTCGTTTTGGTGTATGTAATGAATGCATATCTCAGTGGTGGGAACAATTTGACGCAAAATGAGAACTACAACTTGTCTCGATAATAATCTCTATGTGATTTGGCAGCGTATGTCTCTCAATACAAAATTAATCTGTGATTTAATGAATGAATCAAAACTAACATTTGAATTTGTCTGGGTGGCGTTTAAAAGATGGCATAGCGCAATGGTAACACCAATTTCCTTTAGGTAATGCTATCTATTTTTCAAACACATTTACTTTCTGACTTATCTCGTATATATATTGTTACGAAAGCTCTCGTAATGGGATTACGAGTGAAATCAATCCAATATGAAGAATGCTAGAAAAGGATGCTTCATTTACAAATATTTGAGACAAGGTGGCACAAAGGTATTAAACTATTAAACAGATTACCATCACTATCAGGAATTATAGCAATTTGACAGATTAATGACACTACTGTATAGAATACAGTATTTCGAGAAACTTTTTAATTACGAGTCATTCTCAAAGGAAGATGCTGACATTTGAAAAGATCATTGATACACCACAGCCCATTTGACTTTGAAACAAGTATCATCGACTTTTATTCCACTTGATATCTTCTGCAGAACAAAGCTCAATTTTGATAAAAAGGTTCTCTTTCAATGAAACAATCCTAAGTTCCTTAATTAGAAAACAATATTTCTAAAAGAGAATGATAGATAGATTTATCAGCGTAAGAATGAGAAAGCCAGAAATTATAAATACGTGAATTTATTACAAGCGAAATAATGCAGATTTTGTTCAATTTGTAATGCAACAAGAAATTCAATTTTATCTTTGTCAGAATTTATAATTTCTAAAAAACGTATTTTTTCATAAATAAGTGCTACCAAATAAATTTAAAAAATTTATCAATTGTTTAAGTACTGAATTTTTATAAACATATTCAAGTGTTATGAAAACCGTTCCATCAATCCATGCTTATATGTTTCCAACTATTTGTAAAAATGAAAAGTATTATAATTCAAGGTATTAGCATTACAAAGTTTATCATTAAAATGAAAGATTTTATAATATTATATTTCTCATAAAATGAAACTTTTTAATGAAACTTTTAATTTAAATGATACTTTTCTTATTATTATGTTTCTCATCATTAAATGAGAAATATAATAATAAGAAAAGTATCAAGCGAAAATATAAAATTTTGAATCGATTCATTTATTTTGACAATGATATTTATGCTGAGTAGAAATGTTACAAAACACTCTTACAAGTATAATTGTAGTAGTGTGAGTATATTAAGGTATAATTACAACGTTTTTCTGAATTTCACTTGGTGTGTGTGTGTGTGAGTGTGTGCGTCATCAAATTTTCGATCGTTAATTTAACCAACTTCCCATCAAGCTAGAGCTTTGAAATTTTGGGAATCGTTCGCACTCGCCTAACAATGCAATATTTAGACGTTTGCGACAAGTTTTAACTAATATTTTAATAATTTTAATAAGTCAAAATATTCTTTCCTCTCGGCGCTTTTAGGATTGAGGAAACAATTTCTTTCCCCCTCTGGGAACACCGGGCACTCCCCACACCACATGAGGCCTCGTAAAACTATTGTACTCACAAAGGGGAGATACTATCTCCCCTTTACTATCTCCGAGATAGTAAGGGTTGCTGACTTTTAGTCAATAATCATGAGCAAGAAAGAAAGTTTCCAATATTTGGCACCATGTCTTAATAATTTTTTTTAATAGAATGACTTATAAATTTTCAAATGCATGTTTTGATTTTATGAGTATTATGAATTTTTTAATACGCTCACAAATATCTCTTTTTTAGTAAATTTTAAAGTTAAAAATAACCAACAGTTTTAACTAATATTTCAATAATTTTCTTTAATAAACTTTGCCACCATATAAAAACGTTGGTTTTTATATCGAATTATTTATTTTTATATTCTGAATTTACAATCCCATAGTGTACTGCTTATTTTATAATATTCCCCTTTCCTGTTCGAATCAATCACTTTTTCCTAGTGTAAAATGTATTCCATATTTCGTCTGTTTGACTTTAATGATAAATGGATTTAAGTTTTCGTTTTTAAGTGAAATATCGCCTATTTTTTTAATATTCATAAATTTTAAGAATACTGCGTTATAAACGAGTGCATATTACAACGCCACGAGCTTATACGGAATTTGGAAAAACATTCTACTTGGAAATGTGTTCGAAGTTCCGAACATTTTCTTTGACATTGGACGAAGATAGCTTAAATGGGTCCAAAGACAATAAATTATTTTTTAACATGCATAACACACTTACAAACGTTATTTCTGAAAATATGTCTCATTTTCAAACATGTAAATTCCATTAATTATAACACAAACTTGAGTTACAACAAACTTGTATGCAGTTGTTGAGATTAAGAGTTGAAATAAATCCGTCCATTCTGATAACGGTTTCCTATTTCCTACATATTTTCCTCACGCTATAGAAACATTATATGGATACTTGTCCCTAGAGTTAACTTTTGCGTGTCTGGGAAACTTTAGAGTATTACTTTTAGTACAAACAGTAACAAACAGTTTTCTGAATTCATATGTAAAAAAGAACGTATTACATAATTTATAACCCTGTAAAACGAGATATGTTAAACTGAATATGTATTTACCAACCAAACCTTATTATAAAGTATTTTGTTGTGTGATTAAATGGGAATTAATTAAAGACATGTATGTAAATTCTGAAGTTTAATGTTTTCGATGAAATATTAAATTCATGTCGGTGTTTAACAACATTCTGAACTTAATACGTTATAAATGGCATAATACGTTATTTAAGAGAGATATTGTAGGCCTATTAACATAGTAAATATCTTTCTCATATTTATGGGCCTTCAGATTTTCTAAAACTTATAAGTTTTAAATTTTGTCAGCCTCGACTCTTGTTAATTGCTAAAATTTGTAGTCTGTAGTATTCTAATAAATATTTAGCTGCTAAGTTTGCTATTTGCTAAGGTTACATGAAATTATGCCTCAAACGACTTCTTAAATAGCATAGGTTATTTGTTAGTAAGAGTATCCTACGTTAATTCTCTGAGAGAGAACAATGTCATATTTCTTATTTATTCAACCGAAGTAATACTTGTTAAAAATGTAACACTTTTACATAGGTTAGGGTAAGAGTTTCAAAATTTTCACAACTTCGAGAATTTACCATTACTTCAAAATTTGAAACCTGCCCACATGTCTAATTTATGAAGTTATTAAATCACGGCGTTTTTAGTTGAAAAGAGTTTTCCATAAATGCTATAAATTCTTAGGAGACTAAATCATGCTGATAATTATGATGTTTTCATTTCAGAATTTTGTTGCAGTTGACACTTTTATTATAGACTTGTTCTTTCTGTCTGCATAAGGATATTATGTAGAGTATAAAGTCAATTTCATTCCAATTTTATTTGTAATATTTTGCTTATGATTTTCTAAATTTCTTTCTTACTAAAAGGAGCTAGATGAAAATTTAAGAAAAACTGGAATTATAAAATATTTTTATCTCAATTCAGAATCAATCTTTGGATCTGTAAATTCAATTGATCATTTTTATTTAATTTTTATCTTATGAAAGTAAATATAAAAATTATATTATTATAATATTTTCGATATATAAAATATACTTATTGTATTGTCACTCAAAAGCAAAAAAATACAATTATATGCATAATATTGATGTACATTTATTCCAGGGAAGGTTATAATTTTCAAATTTCATTAAAATTCTTTTGTACTGGTAATTTTTCCGATAGTGATGTCGTTCGCACGAACAAGATAATCACCTAATGAAGTTCAATTATTGGTTACTATTATCATTAAAATGCTAAATGATATTGATGAACAGTTTCATAAATCAAGTTTTTTGTGATATTTTTAACTACACACATTTACGAGTAAATCATTTTTAGTTGAGATCATTTTCTCATTTCAACATTAGAAGATGTAAACTCTCATGATTGTATCACCAATACCGTATTTATAAGCTCTAAATGATAAATATGTGCAATATCGTGAACATCATTGTGAAAATGAAATTCCGAAAATTACATTAAGAAGTATCATGTTCATAATGTGTATTAGACTAAGTCTCGTGATCAAAAAATGTATCAGACGTAATTTAGCTTCGCGACTAAAAAGTATAAGAGTTGTACAAATGAAAAAGATAATGTTGTTTCTTTCACGAAAGATTTCAGTAACACACACGTATTTAAAATACCGAATAAATAATGATTCACAGCGAATATAAGGATTATAAATAGTTGGTTTACAGATTGATACAGGCGAACCAGTGGTTAGTGAAATGATGAATAAACTAAATAAAGAATCTTTCGGAATATATGAGTAAATGTTCTTCAGTGGCTATCCCAAGCATTATAAGGTTTCAAAATTGTAACCATTTTTAAACTTTTTTGAGTGAACGGATAACATGGATAGTCAGATGGTGAGTAGTTTGGTAAATTTAAGAAATCCGAAGACTTCCTATCGAAACCTATGCATCGCATTTTTGTTTGCAATCGCCATATGAAGAAGGGAGTTGTTATGCAACAGAATAATCCCATTAGACAACAAATGACATCAAATATTCTCAATTGCTATTTTCGATTTTTGTGCATGGTGGTGCAGTAAATGGTTGCATTAACTTCTAAGGATAAGTGTTTGATAGCATAGTGTGATTCACCTATCTGCCTTATTTAAATGTCCACCAAAAATTGTGTTTTGGATGGTGACGCTCTTGATCTTTGTGAGACCTATAATTCGTATTGTTTTTGGCTTCGTTTTTTAAGATCGCACGATTGGAATCCCTCTGAAGTAAGTGAAGGACATTTGTCCCACTTTCCCGTTGTTACAGAATCGTTCCGATGATACTACTTGCTTTTCTATCCATCATACCCTTCATTTGGTGCATGTGCAAAGTTCTGCCTCTTCAAATAATGGTGCATGATATACGGTATCTTTTTCATTTGAGAAATCCTTCCATATCAAGAAAAAAAATTGAGATATATTTTTATTTCAGAAATCACTATATTTTATAGTACCTAAATTTGTACTTGTGGCACAAAATAATTTCATAATGTTTTTTTAAATGAAGGGCTATTCTGCAAGTCTTTTTTATGCAAGGAATATATTTTTGAGAGTAATGAGTAAAAATATGTTTTACAATATAACAAAAACACATATAAAAATGTAAAAATAAATAATTTTAGTTGGATAGATATTTCATATTATAAATTGTAAAAATTAAAGTAGTTACAGGGAAAATTATTATATCATTACTCAATTTATATTTACACTCTAAATACCTAATATTGAGTGTATATATGTGTACGTCATTTAATTTACAACTTTAAATTTTCATTCATTTACAACCGAAACCTAAAAGTTTTTCCAATTTCCCATTTGATTAATGGATTTTTTTAAATAACACCAATGTACATTATATATATATATATATATATATATATATATATATATATATATATACCATGAACTAATAACATGTACATTAAGTAGTGAAAAAGGGAATTTATATGTCATATTTAAATGTCTTTGGATTTTAAATGTCATATATTAATTGCAGATAAATCAAATGCATTTGAGTAATGGATGAAGTACCAACTTTTATAACAAAGTTATGCAAAATATTTTTATTTTTCAAAATGAAAAATTATTTTATTGATCAAATTTGGATAGATATTTTATGGACACAAAAATGTATGAAAAAATAAGTAAATACATCATGTAGTTTGATGAATATGTTTTCTTAGTGAAAAAGTGTAATATATCCGCCCTGACAGAAAAAATTAAGAAAAGTAAATAATATGCATCAAAATCAAATTTTGATGAGTTCAGCCTAACCTCATAAAATTGCTACTAAAAGTTTAAAATGACTGAATAAATAAAGTATACTATCAAAACATGGTTGTCTAGTTTGTATGCTTCTGAATATATAATATACAAAGAGTAATATAAAAGTTACACAAGATAAGTACACAGAATAGTTACTCTCAAATAAAATGAGAAACTATGTATAAAAACTTAGTTTAGCAAACTTTAACGTCAACTAGAAGAAGCTTTTTTCTCATAATAAATAATATAAAGAAAAAATAATACAAACATAATAACATGAAAGGTTTTTTGTAGTAAAAAGTGGTATTTGTAGTATATGTTCTAAGAGTTAGTCAACTTCAGAAAAAATCAAAAAATATTTGATGTCTTTCCTTTTACGAAAAAAAATACTCCTCAAACATTCAATTAAAAATGAATTGATTGTTATAAGAAAATGGATTACTTTAAATAATTAAATAAAGTTCAATTTAAAATGCTGAAATCGTATTTTTCCTAGAGAGTAAATAAAATACTGCTAATGAAAACTCTGTTTTTGGAATAAAAATTGCATGTATTAAGAGACACTAGTTTTTCTGGATCAAATAGATGGAATTTGAGTAATTAAGTTTTTTATTTTTTATTTTTAAAGTGTTTTTAACTTTTGATATTAAAAAAAATGCTGTGTATATTCTTGTATTGATTAAGAACCATAAATAATTTTTTGATGTTGGAAAAAAATATTAAATGGAATTCATATATTACAAGTTTTCAAAAAAGCATATTTGAAGTTTGGATGATAAAATATTTTGTGAAATATCACTTGCTCAATTTCCCTATCCCCCAGTTTCTATTCAAAATGTTATTTAAAAATTGGTAAAAAAATTAAATCAATTCTGTAATCAAATTCTCTTAAAATACCTTACATCGGAGCACTTTTTTTCAAAAAAAAAAAAAGAAGATGATGAAATTTTTGTAAATCACTTAAGTGTTTAGTTACAATTATCTATAAAATTGCAAATTTAAAAGTCATTATAATTGACATTTTTTTATTTTTCAAATTTTAACTATATTTATATAAAATTTAGTAAACATTGGCACTTACGCTAAATTTCATACAACTAAAACAGATTTATATATATTTCACTTTTTGTTTCACTAACATATTTAATATACATATATATATATATATATATATATATATATATATATATTTGAAAGTAGAAAAATTCAGTTATCTCTTACACTTACTGTGTTATACAAAAAAAATTAAACACAACATGATTTTACAAAAACAAATATATCACTTTTAAAAATAAAATTAGCTCCAAAATACATAGTTATATATTTAAAAGCTAAGTTTGAGGTGTACAACATATCCAGAGTTGTAAAGAATATTATAACAAAATTTGATTTCAATATATAAAATACTCTTTAAGAGATGAGAGTTTTCCTAACAAAAAAATTTTAAATCATAATTTTTCAGAAAATGCAAATAAAGATTTTAATATTTCTTAAAAAATTATTTACTGGCATTACTGAATTAACTAACTACCCTAGAAACAAATGCAAACTCATTTTGAAATCGCATTGATGCGGGCTACAAAAAAAAGTAATAAATAAAGTTTCGAAACTTTCATGAAAACAGTGATTTTTGGGTAGGCACATACCTTAATAATAATTGTACGAATTTCGATTAATATTTCTCTACAAGCTGCAGAACAATTGGGAAATTAAATAAATAGTTGCTGAAATAGGCTTCTTAAGTGTCTTAACCTTTGAGAAATTATTTGAACAGTAAATATTGTTTACATGTAGTTAATCTTAAAAACTGGATTTTCATAATTTTGACAGTAATTTTACTTCATTTCATAATTTCAAACAATAATTTTAGATACTTAAGTTTGTATAAAAAATTGTTTAGTTTTAAAAGCAAAACTATAACCCTTCTTGTGTGTAAGTTCTGTAATTCTCTTTGCAACTACAAAAATTATTTTTGGTGCCCGTAATGACATTTTGAAAAAGTCGATTAACAGTTTGATTATTAAAACACTCTAATACAAACACAAATAATTTGACTTTTAGGACAATGTAATACAAATACAAATATTTTGATGCACTTATGTTCTTAAATAAGCCGATAGGTAAAGGCTTTTTCTGGTTTAAAATAACAATATACAAAATCTAATGCAAACATATAATTTTATTTGCACATTTCTATTGCTTGAATCTTAAAAATAAGTTAATTTTTCTACTTCCTTTACAAATCGTGAAATTCATGTTGTTACAGATAAGCAAACAAACAAATAAGATACAAATAAATGAAATATTTCTAATATTTTAATTATTAAATATAATGTTTACATTATAAATGCGTAAACGAAAGACATCTATGAAGTATATTATTTTACTCGAAGTTTATGTTTACTATATGTTTTTGTTTCCAGACTTTTAATTCATGATAATAGCTTGTTAAATGTCAACTAATTTATGGCTAATTAATCTATATCAGAATTTATGAAGGATCTCAGGAAATAATTAACATTTCTCCTTTTAACTTTAGTTTGTTTATCAAGTCTATTTTGAAAAGTGCATTCCAAAATCTTCATTGTTAATTAGTATATTTTTTTTTTGTTATTTACATATTGATAATATAAAATAAAAACGAATTTATATACAATGTATATTTAACTTAAAATTAGCATAGGTAAGCATAATTTGAATTGATATTTTCTCCATTACAAAACCTGATTATCTAATAAAAACAAATAAACACCTAAGATTAAGTTTCATTTTCTATCTGATTATTAGCTCAAACAATGTTCTCTAGAAACTGTTAGAAACTTATATCATAAGATATTTAAATTAAACGATCAATTTTCAAAACATGTAGAATTTTTTTTCTTAAAATTAATGCCATAACTGATATTTTCCTTATTAGATTTATCTCTAATATTTTTACTATACTTTTAAAAAGTAAAATATAAGTTTCTAGGATTAATGTTATTTATTCAAAGATGAAACAGAATGGTCTTACTTTACTGTTTTTGAAAGTTGCATGATCAATGGATAGAAAGACCATATTATAAACAAGAGTACGGTGTCTTCCTGTGAATTTATTTCGATACCACAGGTATGGTCTGAATATTTTTTGAACTATTGGCTAAATCTGAGACAAATTTTGGATATAGAGGATTTTATAATAGAAAGAAAGTCTAAAGACATATTGATACTTTTCATAAAAGTTTGTTTTATTTTTATGAATGTTTACTTTTTATACTCCTGTTACTGTCTTTTTATGTTTAAAATCTAAAAATAATTATTTATTTATTTGTGTAATTTTTTTTTAAAAACCTTAATAGAAACATTTTAATCTTTAAATGGTTGAGACTCTGACTTAATATGATTTTTTTTTATTTTTAAGATTCTGTAATTTAAAACAAAAAGGTAAAACTTTAAGAAACCTTAGAATTTATTATAATTGCATGCTAAAATGCTATTTGCCTGAAAAGTCTCTCTCCAGATGTTATGAGAATTATTCAGAAGCTCTGATTAAATAATTCCTCAGCATGATAATTTGCTCTCTTTGATTGAAAATACTGATTGAAATATATTCTTAGTAGAGAGAAAAAAGTTAACAAATTAACTCGAGATTCCTTGGGCATTTTTTAAAGCTTTATTACATCAATAACATCAATAAAAATGAAAAAAAAATATATTAAAATAAATAATATGAGATATTAATCAATAATTTCCAAGAATTAGTGTGTATAGTAGTATTTACACCAAAAAGATTAAAATTAAATGTGACTACACAAGCACATATTCGTATTACAAATCATACATCGTAATCAAACGTTACAGACATAACATTAAACTTCTCACCAGCTAGTACCATTGTTTTTCGATATGAGGGATGAACGTGCTAATATTAGCAACTTATTCTCAACAGTACAGCAGAAATTTAATAAATATGTATAACGATATCTCATTTTATCTTTCCGCTATGAGATATCAAAAACTCAAGACAGATGTCCCGCTATTTAACTATTGTAAATTTTCTGAATAAAAAGGTAATGAACATGTTGCATTATTTTTATTAACTAAATATTAGAATTAAAAAGAAAATATTTGTAAAATTCAAATTCTTCCCTTATTTCAAAAATATAAAATATGAAAGGTCTTGTTACATTTTCTAACAATGAATTGTAACATATTTCTAATGGGAGCTGACATTGCAAATAATTATTGCACTTAAATTAAAGTGTAAATGGAGAGGAAAGTGCACAATTTCCGAGTCTTTAGATTGTCTAACAAGAATTAATAAGACATCAATCTTACATAATTTACATTAATTGATTTTCTAATGCCAGAATCTTTGATTTAGTTTTTTCAATCTATTTTTCATATACCCATTTTAATTAAAATTGGATCAAATCTTTCTTAAAAAAGATTTTGAAATAATATATATCCTCCTCAAATCATTTTTCTAGTACTATTTATTCAAATATGACATTTTTAAAAAATTATGTTTACAACCAATAATTTACTTATTTTTGTGTTAAATTGGATTAAACCTTTAGCTAATTAAATTTGAAGTTAGAAATACTTCTTAATTGATCATTATCCCTCTCGCTCCAGCTAATTCCAATCATCATTCGGTTACATATGAGATCTCTGCGAGCATTTCTCTAGTTTTGTTATCATCATCTGATCTTACCTCAAAATTAAAAGATTCATGCGGCATTAATATAAAGTCAAGTCTTCTGTTACAAACACGTGCATACTCTTCCTAGAAAGTTAAATATAAAGCATAGCGTCCCTTTATTGGAAATTTCAAAGCTTTCTAGAATACATTATTAAGCAGTGGAATTAAAGTACATATCTGATTAAGATCATATTGAAGAAAAAATGAGAGTTATATTTTATATTTGATCCATTTTATATAGGTGTTTTACTGATTTATATATAATTCTTACCATTTTATCATATTTCAAAATCACAAAGTTCTTTGAAAATGGTCTGTTTTAGAATTTTGACGGTTGTTATACCAAAAGAAATAAAATTTTAAAACTATCAGTTTATGTGCATCTGTATTTTGTGAAGGTACTGGATACTAAAAGATTTTTTTAAGAAATAGTAATCAGTAAGGTCATAAAATGTAATAAGTCTTGAAAAATATTTTAATTTAAAAATCAGTTGTCCATAAAATAAAATACATAAGGGTATATTTTAAACTATTCACTCAGAAAGGATTTGTAAATAAACAAACGAAAAGTGTGTTTAAGATGCTGTTCTGTAAAATTTCAAAACTAGTTAGTTAAAAACTCAATAGTACCTTTTTACATATGGTATTCAGATATAGCTTTTAATATTGACTCCTTTTTTGTGAAAAACCCAGCATTAGAGATACATTGTTAATAAAAATAAGAAATTACTTCCAATTTTTTTTATTTGTTTCATTATGAATAGTCGACTAAAAAATCATCTAACAATGTAGGTAAATTAATATCTATAAAATAAGATGGAACAACTGCTGTATAAGATACAGCTTAATTCAAGGTGAAATTCGTACATATATAATGATATCAAAAATATACTTATTGTCATATAAACTTTAAAAGGCTTTTAATTATTAATAAATTTCAAAAGTTCTACTAATAATCTAAGACTTATATTACACACATTAACGTGTTAAATTAAATTTTTCTAAAAGTAATATATAATCTCATGTCATTATAATTTTAATTTGTTCAAAAAAATTTAAATGTTTTAATTTTTTAAGTCTCTAGCATGATTAAACCATTATAATCTATTATTCATATCTTCCAAACTTTTTTTTATTACTGTTAGGATTTTATAATTTTCGAAGTTATACCTGCCTAATAATTTAATACAAATCATATTTCCTACGATGGTAAAAGAAAAAAAAGAGTTCCTATGATGTCTTTATTTAACAATAATTTCAAAATATTCGCGTGCTCAAAAGAAACATGACAAGGAACACGATATGGAAGAAAGAACAAACCAGTCGTTATCAAAGAAAACAAAAATGGTGAAAACAGAGATTTATTGTAGCTACGTTCAACAGCCGATTTTAGAAAGTTTTGAGAAAATGACGTGGAATCCAATGCTTATTTTGAACACTTGATGTTTTGAGAAATATTGCTTTCTAAAGATCACAGTTAAAGCTACGATAAATATTTCGAGCTTTTTTAAATTCGCTTCATATCGTATGTATGTTTCTTGATTAATATATATTTTACAACTATCATAGAGATATGAATATTTCAATTAAACTATTTTTCTTAGAATTTCAATGGTGGAAAATATGTATATCTAAGCTATGTGTGCTTTACGATAACAATATGATTTCTTTTGAATCAATTTAATAGTAAAGGTTTAAATATGCAGATTTATAAACCCCCATTATCACAATTATAAAATAAACTAGGTATTCCAATCTATTATTTGACAATAATGGACTTGTTATTCATTCCAGAATAAAAACTAGATATTTGTAACAATTAAATATATTCACTCTCGTAAAGAATTTCTATTTTCTGAGTCAAAAGCTATATTTAGAAGACTATTCTTATTGTTACGTCTAAGTTGTTAATTTATTGTAAGAATGGATAGAAAAAGAGGGAGAAAATGCCTATTTAATACAGATATCTTAAATTTTATTAAATGAATGGTTTTCAAATCAATATATGTATTCGTAAAAAGGCTATACACATTTCATTAATTATGCTGATATTTCGTGTTTAAAATATTCAAAAACATTAATTTTCATAACTGTAAACGTTCTCAAATACAAGTTATTAAAAGAATCAATTCGGATGATGCTTTGTGTTTCATTTTCTGTATTCAAATCCAATTTTAATTACTATATTAAACAGGAAATTGGATATTCGTTAACTATTTAATATAATATGCATCATAAATATTTCTTCTGAATAAAATTAAAAAAATCTTTTACGTCTCCTTTGATGTTTAGCAGAAAATTAACGGAAAGCTACCTACCATTTTGAGGGAAAAAACAAAGTTACAAATAAAACAGATATTTAATAGATATGAAAATAATGGCTAAACTAGTTTTCAAATTTGCGTAATATAAAAAGTATTATTCATTTTGCCACAAAAAGGGTTTTGAAAACCGAAAAATAAATTGTAATAAAATAATTGATTTTATAAAAGTGTCTTATTTTTATTATGAATTAATTACAAGCTATCATCGCAATTTCATGTAAATTTTAATACATCAAAAACAAACTGCATAATGAAAATTTTCTTCCAGCGTGTTATCTTTACTTACATCCTGAAACTTCCTGTTTCGAAACGGATGTTAAATGGTGAAATAAAAAAGGAAATAATTGTCATTTAAATTGAAACTTACAGATTTATCAGTATTATAAATAAAAGTTAATACTGTTCTCTAGTAGCAATTAATTCTTGAATTAGGTTGCGTTTTGAACTTGAATCTTTCCAATTTTATCAGAATAAATTGAACATTTTTTTTGAGATATATACCATGTTTTTTTCCCTCCATACTTGATAACTAAAATTCTTAAATAAACATTATTAATTGATGTACAACAAAACTTACATTATTTTAGAAAGAAACTTTTGAGAAGCGAATGCAGAAAATTATTGATACTAAACTTCTGAAAGTACGATGCTTCTAATTTGAAATCAAAGTAATTTTGTAGTTCTTACATAAATAACTCTCAAAATGTTGTGTCTGTATTAGGTTTAATGTACTGTTGTATTTGTTTTCGCGTATCAAATTTCCTTTTTTTATTCTTAATAATTGTATGTATTAGAATTAAATAGTATACTAGTAATGCTCATGGAGAATGTAATTAAAGTTCAACTTTTCGAAGGTTGTAAAAAGAAGAGCCACAAATCAAAATGTCCTGCAATTTGATAAGAAATTAGTGAAGCAAGGGGAATTTCAATAGACGAAGAAAAAAAAACTTTCTTAAGCTTTAACTATAGCTTAGCGCTGTACTCCTCATAATATGCAAAATAAAAAAATTCTTGATATGATCACCCCATATTACAGTTGTTATAAAAATGTAGAAATGCAATTCTTATCATTATGCGTCTGAAAATTTCGTAATGATGAAGGATTATGCTCTGTTTGTGAAACTGTTTTACAAAAATAGGTACTGTGAATCAATTGCTCTGAAAAAGGTTTTGACTGTAATATGGGGTGAGATATCAGGAAGTGCTCCGTTTCAGTTTACATGTAATCTGGCAGAGGGATGTAAACAATATTTATTTTAAATCAGTGGAAGATATGGCTATAGTACAGTGGGAAAGACGAGCTTTGGCGTGAGACCATGCAGTTCATGGGTACTTGATCGAATTTAACACATGTTTGTAAGCACGGTTCATAAAGTTTACGAAGAATTCTACAGTGCTATCCTTTCAAATTTAAACGGGTTCCGGAATTGCTGGTTGATGACCTGTCAATAAAACAAAGGATGCTCGGATGAAAGAGGGCAGTATATGACCATAAAGTACTTTGTAGACTAACCAAGGCAATTTTCGTCTAGAAAGTTCTGTCTATACTCACAATCGCAGAATGATGGAAACGGCTGATCCGTTAGCAAGTCGTCACTTGCCTCGAAATTCTGAAAAAATTCTTCTATGCTGCGGGTCGACAGCGTTTATCGTTAGGCCATTCTTTTTTGAGGAGATAGTTCTTGTTGGTCCTTTTAATTATTCCATCAATGGCTAACGGTTTATATATATATATATATAACTCTTGTGCAACCAGATCGTTCCATCACTTCAACAGCGTTTTGCATTTGTTGTCCGATTTTTGTGTAAAATGGAGCTTTTTCACACATTGCAAGACGAGTGAAGCAATTTCTAAATATCAATTTTAGATATGACAGAATTCTCAGTCAACATTATACAACAGCCTTCCCGGCATGATTACCTGACCTTAATCCACGCGAATTCTATACTCAGACTTACCTAAATAACGGTGTGATAATTCAATTAATTTTTATTACATTAAAAAAGTTATTCCATAATAATATAAAGTTATTGTAGAAAGACCTCTGAGTAAAAAATGTAATATTTTATCAAAACTGAAAAAAAAGAAGGTTGCTGAACAATGTAAGTAAATTCTTATATATATTGTATAACAAGTTGGGTGAGCAACTGTAGAAAAATACCGCAGAAATTTCACTGAACATTTAAAACTTAGCACACATGCATCTTTTCCATATTATTTTATTCTTACATTTCCGGGATATGATATACAATTAAAATGTCTTTAAAATCATTTTGTTTTTAATTTTTTACATAGAATTAAATAAATGGTTTTAAAAATATTCTGCAACTCTTATCATTTATTTTTTATGAATCAGGTTTATTACTAATAAGCAAATTCTTCGGCAAAGTATTTGTCGGTTTTTTTCATAATATAATGCAAATAATTTAATACGTAATTTTTTTTCCAAATATATAAACACCCAACAGAAACTTTCTGTTTCAAAATTTTTGTACCAACTACTTACTGTCATTTTCTTTAAATTATTTGTAAAATTTAGACAAAAAATAATTAAGCATTAGTCTTTATAATTTATTGAGTTAACAAATAAAGTTGTTACTTGTGAAAATTGTTTATTTGTATAACGAATTAAAATGAAACTTTTTATACCTCTTTTTTTCTTCGTATTTGTAGTTTTATCTTGCTAAAAGAATTTCATCTAAATCTAAAAAATATAAATTTATCTCAGTCTTAATCTGAAGCTTAGAAACGATACTATTACATTAAATTTGTATAGTTCTGAGTATCTTGAAGATCGTGAAATTTTTTTTTTCTTAAGTAGCAAAGATTATTTTTTAATGTGGGTAATTCTGTGTTATAATTGCATAAATATTCTTACTCAATGATTATTTGTGAATATCTGTTTCACAATGCTATTGCATATATAGAAAACGACTTTCAATAACAAAATTAATCAGTGAAGGGCTTATAGAACTGCCTTTTCATTATTTCACAAAAGATTGGGAAATTTGTTTTGACTTCAGATAAAATGATGTCAAAAAGAGGTACTATCTTTCCTCTTTTTAACAATAAACAAATATCACCCTCTTTATATGAGACTGCAAAGTATTCGAAAATCCCTATTTCATTCGAAAATCTCTATTCTGCTATGAAATAGCAGAAGTGCTGACCATATACGCTCACTTCTTCTTTGACATTTTATTGTATTTCACTGAAGGATAATTTTAGATACGGGCTTGGGTTTGCTCTCAAAGAGTCTATTTTCAGTCATGATATCCCTCTGAAGAGTCTGAAAATGGCATAGCCAACACTTCGAATCTTTATATAAATCTACCAGCCTATTCTAGGAGAAATATGTTTATTTCAAATAGATTCTCTCTTCTTATGGAGTTATTTATTTTAAAAAAAAACTAGTGCAGATTGTGCGGGCAGTATTTCTTACAACTTGTTTCGAAGTTTTAAAATTGTAATTATTAGATCAAATTCAAAATTTCCAATTTCATTCTTTCAATTCAAACGATCCATAATTATTTCATAGGATTAGAATTCATTTGCAGTATAGCTATAAAACAATTTCTGTTCACATTATTATGTGTATGTTAGCTTTTAATTGCTTTAAGTTAAATTTAAACTACTCTTATTAGTATTAGAAACTTAAATTTACAGATCGCAGATAATTAAACTTATAATAGTATTTTAGATCTTTTAGAAGCTTAAATATTTTGTAGTATTCTACATTTTCAAGTAGCTTAAATTTGAACAGTCTTTAAGATCGTTTTGATCGTTTCAGCAAGAAAAGTAGCAGAAATACTTTTTATGATTTTGATAAGTTATAAAAGTCGCCATATTTTATTTAATTCTGGTTTGCGTGTCTCTCCCACTCGTTCTTTCTCTTTGTCTCTTTATGTGTATATTTATCTTCCATACGTCCTTTTCTCCCTCTCTCCAGTCTATATGTATCTCTATCTTTCTCTCTCTCTCTCTCTCTCTTTTCACCTCTTAAAAACATACAAAAATTAGACTTTCTTCAAAAGAAAAACAACTAAGAGGAAATGTATTTCATTAAATTTTACATCCATGCAAACAAAATTAGCGCATCTTATGCTCATAGGTAAAGTTAATAATATTATTAAGTAAATTATTTAGTGACAAAAAAAAACCATTTCATTAATTTAAGAAATTTGGGATCCGATCATTTAAATTATGAATACAAATGTCGTATGCAATATTTGAAGCGGTTCTATTAAGATTCTAGCCCAGCTGATTGAAAAAACATTTTTTTTTATATAAAAATGTACTTTAATGGTAAAATTAATCACAAATGTTTTCTTCTATCCTCAGATATCTTTGGTTAAGAATTTAAATACTTCTTATATCATTTTCAGTATTTATAAATCACAGCTTAAAATTTCAAATCTAAAAGATTTGAATTTCTTTTGAAAAAACGAGTATCCTCTGTTAATAACATGAGTCGACTGAACATTTACTAACAACCACTAAGGGACACTCTCTTAGCTTAGAAATGTTTCATTTATTTTTTATATGTCTGACAGACAACTAAAATTGCCTTAGTAAAGTAAAAAAATCATGGAACATTGAATTTCAATACAAGAAGATTGAGTTTCAAAATTATTATATCCATCCATTACAAACAGTACTTTTCAGGAATAATTTCGAATAGTTCCCTCTATTATTGAGATATTATATTAGTTATTCCGTTAAGTTTAAAATCTTTGGAAAGGGAATATTTCCCAATATGTGACTCAATTTAGCACATATTTTCTTATGTTATATATGATATTAAACTTCTGCAGTAAAATACCTCAATATTCGGAGGTGAGTCCACTGCATAGTATTTTTCTTATTTTATAAGACCTGAGACATATTGTTTTATGAAAAAATTAAAAACAGTAAAAATATTTTTACTTTACTTTCAAAACTTTTTTAAAGGGGTACTTAAATGTACCATTAGAACTAAGCAGTAATTGAAATTATTTTTAGTTTTAACTATATATATATATATATATATAACTTTTAAATACAGATGGATCTATTAATCTATTATGTGTACTTCTTAGCTTAATATTCGAAGAATTATTTTTTACACGTATAATATGATTTAAAAAAATTTAAATAATTTATTTTTATTTAATTTTATCCACATATATATTTCTTTTCTACGTATAATGAGAAAGTCAGTGAGCATTTTTGTGGTTGAATAAATTTATAGTTATTTGTAAAATGTGGATTTTTTTTCTGCCATTTAAATATTGCCTATTTCATTTCAGATATGTTTTGAACACGCGATCAAATAACAGATGAATCTATATCACTCCACGAAATTGTCTCATTGGACTGAATTTATACACCTGTTGTAGCTAAATTCATTTGAGGAAGAAATGTCGATTGTTATTCCACCTGCAGCTCTTCATCTAGTTTCCAGAATGCTGAAAATATTGACGGCAGGTCAGATGAAGACCTGGAAGATTAAAATTTCCCTAGGGTATGGAAAAAGAGAAATTCTACAATGCTTATTCAATTTTTTTCTTTGAATTCAGGATTTATTGAATCAATTTTTGATCGTTTGAGTCCACCTATCAGGAAGGGCTGCTGGTTTACTGTTGTGTAAAATTGAAAATATTGTGTGTTTTTGAAAAACTCTACAGAATCGACTCCACTCAAAATGCGAAGTGTGCGATATATTTATATACTTGAATGAAAAAACTGCTTTCGTGAGTATACGTATATTTACTTTGCCTTGCCTAATATTAAAGAAGTTGAATGAAATTTTGTACAGTTTCTTTTTTTTTTATAAGTTTTGAAATATTTTCAACTTTATTCGCCAATGGTACTAAAAAGTACCAGTTTAATTTATTAACTCTAATTAACGATGCATTATAAAATGTTACATTACTTGTATGGTAAACAAAGCTTTCATATTTAAATCGTAATAGGGGTTTGTAGAGTTAACTGGGATCAGAGAGAGAGCGATTTTATCTATTTTCCAATGATTATTAATAAAGAAATTTTGTTTGCTCTACATGTCTTCAGTTATAATTCAATGGTTATTAACTAATATAATATAATAGATTAAGAGCAAGAGATGAGTAATGAAGAAATCGTGATACAAATTCTATTTTTGTATAAAAAGGAAACGGTTTCAATTGAAAATGAAAAGGGAAAGAATATCTGAAATAAGAGGCTAAGGATAAAATTTGTATTGAAATAAAAATAGTAGATTTTCATTCCACTTTAAAAATGCATGATTGAATTCTTTTCATTGTTACTAGGTCTCTTTTTTTACAAATGTATCTGTAACTCGTTTGGTTCTTTGTATTTCTTTCCTCTGTTTGGATGAGAAATAAGCAGCCCCTTTGTAACTCAGAAAAAAAAATATATCTTTTCCCTAGCTGATGTGTGACAAAGGTTTCTGACTGTAAAATGTTACCGTATTTCAAAAACCTATTTGGCTTTTATACTTATTCCAGATACCCCAGAGAAGGTTTATCATGCATAAAATAGCTCAAAAGTTTCGAAACAATGTTTCACAAAGATTTGAAAGAAGCAATGATTCAAGCAAAGAACATAATAAATAGTTTAAACAACTGAAACATTTTTAGGAATAAATTTTATTTTGAATGCTAAAACTCTGTACTGGCCGAACATTTGCTTTATCCATAAAAAAATTCACTGAAGATATATATATATATATATATATATATATATATCTTCAAAATGTTTATTCAAGAAAATGTCCTAAAACCAATTTCATGGATAAAAGACTTTATGACCAATATGTTTTATTTCTTATCAGATCAATTAATCAAAAACACGAAAGACATGCTTAATTGGAAAATAGAGGGCAAGCATTATGAAATTGGTTCAAACTGCGAAAGACGGAGAGAATAAAAACGTGCCACACAAACACACATAATAATCACACAAGTGCAAAACGAAGTTTTTCAGCAGTCGAAACATAATTTTTTTTCGTGGCTTAACATTCCAAAGTTTTTATGCTCTATAGCTCAATTATTGATGAAATGTAAGCCACATTAAGGTAATTAAAAGTTTCTTTTTAATCTCGATTGTTTTTCTAATTTACAAAAATGAAAAGCAAACCACCGATCTGATTTAATAAAAAAAGAAATTCCGAAAAACTCGGATTAAAAAAAGGAGGTAGGTGAAGGAAAGAAATGGATATTGAATAACTGTTCAGTTGAGTTGAAAATTTTCTTCTTTTTTGGGAGTAATTATTAAAAAACTAAACCTTTCATTTATGCTGGGTAAATAATTTTACGCTGCCAGTTTCAATTACGGCTCTAATGGTAATGGAGTTAAAGTAGATGGATTTTCCATGCTCTCTTACCATTTCTTTTTAAAATAGTTTACTAGACACGAACATGATTAATTACTTCAAAATTTAATAATATGTCTCGTTGAAGTTTGTGATATTGTCAGAAAATATTGTTCACATATGTGCGCTTTAAAATATTTTACTTTTTCTGTAGTACTCAAGGTTTCTGTTTTAAAATTTCTTAATTAAATGAGGTACTGACGGTGGTTAATCTAAGAGGGCAATGAATATTTATAATTATTTTATTATACTTCAGTCATCCTCAAGGATAGATAAAAAGAATTGAAATAAAAATTATAACCAAAATTAGAACTTCATGTAAATAAATTATATAAATTATTTAGTGATTAGTAAGTACTTGAATTTCTTATTCATTTGAAATTCTTTTTCGTCATGGAGTGTACAATCCACTTAAGGTAGTTGAAAATATCATTCAAATTCAAAATTATCGTAATTACACAGGTATATAAGAGTATTTTTTAAAAATCTCTTAAAAAACTCGTATAGCTCGATGTAGATAAAAGCGAGCTTCCTCACCTAAAAAAGGTATTTATTCTTAAGCCAAAAATAAGCATAAGTCTTGTGTTGCCCTAGGTTTCATTAAAAGGTATTAAATCGATCTCAAGTTGATAAAGTCGCTATTTAACAAGTTTAAATAATCACAGAAGCAACTTACTTTTGTTATTCCTAATATAAAATCAAAAATCAAGGTATTTAATATTCCAGTGATGCAGATTCTCACGCTCTGATTACAAAAAAGATTAATGAAATAAAATAATACTTTACCTAAAAAGCCAGACCTGGAAATTCTAAAAATCCAGTACTAAACGTGTGAGAAGGATCCGTTTAAATTGCTCTTCACTGATAATCACGTCCCACTAATTTCTGAGTAAAAACTTAGTCTCTCTCCTTTGTAAATAATTCTCTTAAGAAGCACTTCATTGTTTATAAATGCTATATCGTCAATTTTACTTTTTACTCCAATATATCTATTTTCATTTACATAAGTCACGATTCATTCACAGGAAGAGCCTTTCAAATAAACAAATATCATATGAAAGTTCCCCAAAATAGGTTCGATCAAGGAAAATGTGCTTGAAAATTTTGGTATAATCCTACTCCAGGCCAAACAACTTCAGATTTTGAAATATAAGAAGATAGGGGGAGATCGCTATCGACACGTGTGTATCTGCCAAAATATTTTTTAAACGATTAAACAAAAATGTTTTATATCCATAGAAAATTTTTACATGTTATCGCTTGGAAAAATTATGCTCATTAGGGAATATACACAGTAGAGTCAGCAAATACGGTCTAAAGCAGGGGTAGTCAACCATCTTATGCCAACCAATCCCTTTTGTATCTCTGTTAGTAGTAAAATTTTCCAACCTCTCATTGGTTCCACAGTAATGGTTATTTATGAAGTAGGGAAGAAACGTTACTTTATAAAATTTATGAAGCCGAGTTTCAGTAAAAGTTAAAGCATAGAATAATAATTACTTACCAGGTACTCTATGTAGCGAGTACAAAGTACTCGTTAAGTTTGACTGAATATATCTTTATAAAATAACATACTATAGTTGAATTTTATTTTTATTTATACTTTGCATACATAGAAATTGCATTAGTTAATTGAATTATTAGTGAGATGATCCTTCCTCGAGTTTGAGGTCGGGGAACTAAATATTTAATATCTAGTTCAATTTTTGAGAGAACTTTTTTTGAAACATTCAGATGGTTTTTTCCTTTGGTCATAATATGATTAACAACACTAAATCCTAATTCCACAAGATACGTATCAATAAACTGAAATACCATTTT
>BMAW01118501.1:0-17702 GCA_019974015.1 Nephila pilipes
ACTTCCTAAGAAAAGGGAAAATGATCAATAGTCCATGCGACAAGCGAGAAAGTAAAGTTTATTGGCGCGAGTGGCAGATATGGCTATGCTACGCCAAACAAGATTTAACTGTGGTCTAGAATAGAAGAAATTGAAAAAAAAGGCACACATTGGTTGACAAGAAGGAGGGTCAAAAATAGAGAAGGATCACTAGGATAACTCTGGAGCTAGTCCGTGCTACAAAGAGTGACAGTTATCAAAAAGCACTTTTCCCTTTTCTAACATTGGCCGTGATATTCTAGAAGTTATAGTCTAAACTCTCAGCAGTCATTATTTCCGGCGAGTCATAGGCTCGGACTTTGCATACGAAAAGACACACCGTGTAAAGGTGGGGATGTATGTTAAATATTTAACGTCCTAGTCATCTCGATAGCGTGGTGGGGAACTTTCGAGAGAAAGAAGCCAGTTTTGTTTCATTCTCGCTATGACTCAGGTTGAAAATTACGAAGTTTGGTGATACATAGTATTGCTTCTAGGAGCAACGTTAAAGAACAATCAGTAAAACCCTATCCTAACGCGGGTACTTTTAGAAACACTGTGACATTGGGCTATTCGCGGTTTTTCTTCACAAACCATGGGGATTTTTAATTGAGATTGATTGCTTTGTCTAAACAACTTTTGCCCAACCAAAAATGAAACGTGATACGTAAAGTTATTATGTAAAGCAGTTAGAAATGAAGTGAAGTGGTTGAGTTAAGAAATATATAAACACCGACTGGAAGTAGCAAGAGTATCTGAAAGAGGGTCTGAGGGAGTAGAAAGGCTGAAGGAGTAAAGAGATTGAAATAGAGAGTTTGAGTAAAGATTGTTGCTGGAAGTATATTTGCGGATGTTCTCAACAGTTGATCCAGAGTTTGAGTTACTGTCGAGGAAGAATTAGTGGTAAGAGTCTGTTAGATTACTATTGGTGGATTGAACTAAGGTATTAGAAAGCTTACCCTGGAGAGCATAGGAAGTTGTTGTCATAGTAAATATATGTTAATAAATTGTTTAAAAGTTGTTTTGGTGATTCTGTAATTATTTGTGTCGTAGTGTTTAATAATTGAATCTAGTGATGGCACAAGGTAAAGCCCGGGTCGGGTGGGCGTCACAATATCTTCGTATATTATAATTTTTCCTCAAGTCTGAAACAAATTATTTTAAAACTTATAACGAATGCCACGTTATTTTAAGAAAATAAACGATTAATAGGTTTTATTTACACAATTTTTGCGAGTATTCTGAAACCACTTATAATTTATCTTTTCCATGAAGGAGTGAGCAAATAAAAAGTTTTTTTTTAATCACATTGATTTTAATGTTCGTCTAGACATAAAATTAAATTTGAGCTTATGAATAATAGAAGATAGTAGAAGATAACAATAGCGTGTTTTATACAAATTCAAATGTTTCATCGTGAAAAATAAAATGTTTCGAAATTGATCTCAATCAATTTAACAGTGTTATTTTTTCCCGTGATATCTGCCACATATTTAAAGAATCCATTTTGAATGATAATAACATAGACGGAAAAAAACTCTCTATTTCTAAACACTGAAAGTGGTGAAAAAAATATGGATTTCATCTTTTTAATATACTTCAAATGTTTGCCAGACTTGGAGAAATGAAAGAAAAAATATCGCTTTAGAAACATTAATTCTCTTAAATATGATAGTAAAGTACTTTAATTTTGAATAGTACTATTCGATATATTGTTTCATGAAGTTTTATTTCGTTCAGACAAGTAATTTAAATAAATTAACTATTTTATTCTGTATTTTTTCTATGTTATTTCACTTTTGACTATCGACATTTTTTCTTTACTTAATAACTACATATACAAAATGGAAATAAAGTACTATAGTTTCACTCAATAAAAATGCGAAATATCTCGATTAATCTCTGCAAAATATATTCGTTTTTCCCTAAGAACAAATGCAGAGGAATGAAAAATATTTCGATTTCTATTTAAGATACAATTAAGCTAATTTTCATACTTGAACCACATATTTGGAACACTATATAATGTGTATATTATTTAATAAAACATATTCTTACGGATTGGTATTGCATACGGTGATAGCAGGGCTTATTAAAACTTCAGGAAATGAGAGCTCTATGTTCGTTGCTGTGGGATACGTGAAGTAGATCTCAAGGAATTGTGCCGACTGCCAGGAAAAACAAGCGACGCAGATAATGAAGATGGCACCTTTGAGCATTTTCCAAGTAAAACGCATTTTCCAAATATTTCTCTTGTTTAATTCGCTCTTAAGCAACTTAATAATGGAAGGCGGATTCGTCTGTGGTGCAGTCCTTGTACTGGTTTCTGTACCTAATGACTGGTGAAAATTAAAAAGGAAATAATTCACAAGCAAGAACTGGAATGTAATATCTTTATAATGCAAAAACCTTTAAAGTCAGATATGCATTTAAACCACTAATTACGTATTTAATGTGCTTATATTTAAACTAAAGAGCATCTGTAATACATTTTATGAAAGGCTGTAGCATAAATTTTAGCGTTCCATTAAATAAACATTTGATACACTAATATAATTTTTACTTAGTATGAAATCCTTTTTATCTATACAGGGCAAAAAAATAAAACTGTAAATGCGAATAAACTGGTATTCTGAAGATTCTGTATGCCATAAGAACACTTATGACTTAATATAAAAGGAAACGTTCGAGCAACTTGAAATATTTGGGACCATTCAAATTACTCTTATGAGGTAAGTAGAATAAAAAATCATAAGATCAAAATTATATATATATTATAATGTTTGCCTTCTGCCAGATAGCAAAATCTCCATACAGTACTTGAGGAATTGGCTTAATATGATGGATAATTTGGGTTAGGATATGATTCTAAAATTGGCTGTTTTGACCCATGATGCTATTATATATTTACAGTAGAATCCCTCACATGTTGGGATTTACGGAAATGAAGTTGCTGACCTGCTTGCCGGGGAAGGTAGCACACTCACCACTGCTCCTTCCACCGAAGTGCGAATTTCTGAGATTCACTTCCTATTTTGGCAAATATATACACCACTTGGAGGACACGCTTGAACATGCTTGGTATGCTTCTGAATCCCCTGGACTGTCCTTGCAGTGTTCTTGTCCAAAACGAGCTCAGACTACTCTATCGAAACTTAGTACTGGTCATATTAAGAGTATAATTTTAACGGAAACGAGAAGACTTGAACTATTTGCCGTTGTTCCACCATTGTTTCTCCTTCACATAACTTAAATTGTATTGATGCCTCTGAGTTGCTGCTTTGAATTAGGGGGATGTAGTTTTTGATTTAATTGCGTGACATGGTTTCCTGGACTTGGTTTAATTTGTTTAATTTGTCTAAGCCAAGTGAAATAAGCAACAACAACACACACACACACACACACACACACACACACACACAGATGTATATCAGTGGCTACAAATATATATATATATATATATGTAGGACTTTCCAGCTAATTATTAAACAATTAATTTTATTTCCAATACACTGTAGCACCAGTTACTCCGATACTCGATAGTTCGCACCACGAATCAAAGTCATGTGATAAGCTCAAGTAGGGCCACCTATTCCAGAACAAAAACTGAGTGACACTTCGTACTCACTCTGTTTCCCCTACTTTCCGCTTATTTTCTCTTCCGCATTACCCGCGTCGGAAGTAAACTTCAAACGCCAGAGCCCGTTCCAGCGCCCTTCACCAATATGGGTTAACTAAATGAGGCTGCTGTGACATATTCAATATTTAAAAACAAAGGATTGTGATACTTTTTTTAAGATAGTATGTGTCCAACTTATAAGAGCAGACGATTTAATTTAATGCGATATTTTTTTTAAGATTTATCTGTTCGACTTTTAAAGGCAGACGATTTAATCTAATGTGATACTTTATTTAAGACATTACCTATTCTACTTTTAAAAGCAGACGATTTAAACTTAAAGTAATACCTCTTTCAATATTCTTTATTAAGATATTTTTTTTGGCAACACCAGATAATAGTTTTGATTTTAGATAATTTACTGGCAACGGATATGAAATTTAGTATTGAGTTTGGTTCCAAGAGGTAAAGACGAACGTTGAAAAAGTGGTGCTTGTGTAAAATTATGTCTTGAATTTATGTTTGAAAAGATGTGCGCAAATAAATGTGATGTCCTCAAAACAAGGCATTTTTATTAATAGTCTTCAATACAGTACACTGCCATCTATCTTTCTCTGACGAACTGGTCAATCCATCATCTCATAGTGTAAATACTTTTCACTCTTCATCATCTCTCCTAATAAACAAGTAAAGCTACTGCGAGCCTCATCCTTGAATTTCTACAAAAAAAAAAAAAAAAAAAAAAAAAAAAAAAACATGGAAACCGGTAATGGAATTACCCCCTCTAGACAACCGCCCCTTTGCGTAAGTCAAACCATTGTAGATTCGGTATGAACAATCGTATCAACCCACAGTCTACAAAATTTATGGGGGTTCGGCCGGGATGTCTTCAAAATTTATTAGCATTCAACTTGAGATGCCGGGATCTGTGCAAACTTTTTAAGTGTTCGACTTGAGATGCCGGGGTGTATGCACAATTTACGAGCGTTCGACTCCAGATGCCAAGATACATACAAAATTTATGAGCGTTAAACTCGACATGCCTACAAAATTAATGGAGATGACTACAAGAATAAAAGAAAATTAGATGCTCACCCTGATATCAACAAAATTTCGCAGATGCTAATGCCGACAAATGCCTCTACAACAGGAATCGACATTGTCCTATGACGAAAGATACACCTCTACAGCAAGAATAGTCAGTGTCCAGCAACGACAGATCTACCTCTACAACAAGAATAGACAGTGTCCAGACGGATCCACTACAAAAGAAATGTGTGCCTCACCTATTTCCACAATTAGTTTCCTGCGACGACTAGTGTGTACCACCTACAAGTTGAACCTACAGTTTTTTCTTCGACTCAAAATCCTCAAATGCTTCTTCGCATCAAATATTTATTCGTGCTAGTGATAATCTAAATGTGTGTTTAGTTTATGTTCCTAAAAGGACGTCGATTCCTGAAAGAGCGTTATTTTAAAAAAAATCCAGCGTATATTAATTTGCAAGTTTCACCGTAAGATTCCAGGTCCTGTAAAATATATTTATTTTTTCGGACAATCGTCTAATTCCAGTGAAGTGCTATCATGGAATTTTTTTTTAATTATAAGAAGAATATCCGAAGATAACGTAAATTAAACGTATTATTTTCTAAGTGCATTTATATATATATATATATGTATTCAAATTGTCATACTTGAATTCAAAATCTGGTAGTGTTTTTTTTATTATTGTTTGTGTGCATTGATACGCGATGGTATCTCAAATCAGTCAGCGTTCTCACGCGAGAAATAAATAAAAATGCATAAGTAATTAGACTTCCTCCTTGAAAATCGGAAACATTCTTCTTTTCCCATGAGATATTTTCAGTGTCGCCTAAACAACAATGTCAGCTGTTTGATCTCACTGAGTCTCAATGAATGATAACTTATTAATTTGTAAATATTTATATATATATATATATATATATAGTATATATATATAGGTTTGGCAGTATAGTGAATTTTAAATTAAGCAAATTGAAAGTGTATTCTCAAAATAGAGATGTTTTTGTCTTTTATTCTATGATTATTTCACTGTATGTCTGAATATTTTTTTGGTTCTAATTTAATTACTTTACATTCTTTCACAATGTTTAGTTTTAGTTCAATGGAAAATTTTAACAAAGGAATTTCTGATTGATATGATAAATAATTCGTTTTTATTAAAAAAAAAAAGGTGTACTTTAATAAATTATATTGCAATAATAATTATATCATTTTCACAATTTATTTCAAAAATCTTTGCTTTAATTATTGCCTAAAGTGTATTTTTGATACATTTATCTATTTAAGCAAATTAATTAAATGAAGTTCACCATAATAAGCGTGTTTCATTTTAAAATCACTTTTAGCTGTTATTACGTAAAAACGATTAAAGAATAAATTTTCAAATTAAATGATTCTATTTAACAGGTCAATTGAAAAGTCCCAGGCCTGACACATAGATGGCTCTACTAGAATTAAATCCATATGTTTTTTAGTTAGCCCTAACCCTCAAAAGATGCGTGTATAAATGTGACAGCTGTCGGATCATTAGTTTGTGAATTATAGCATTTTGAGTGAAGCAACTTTTGTTATTGTGAAAAAAATGGATAAAAAGGAATTTCGCGTGTTGATAAAATATTGCTTTTTGAAGGGAAATATTGCAGTTGAAGCAAAAACATGGCTTGATGCCGAGTTTCTGGACACTGCCCCAGGAAAATCAACCATCAAGGATTGGTATGCTAAGTTTAGACGGGGTGAAATGAGCACCGAAGACGGTGGACGCCCAAAAGGCAAAGGTTGTTACCGTCGAAAACATTAAAAAACTCGACAAAATGATTTTGAATGACCGTCAATTAAAATTGAATGAAAGATATCAACTGAACGTGAACATCATATCATTCACGAATATTTGGGTATGAGAAAACTCTGTGCAAAGTAGGTGCCGCGCGAGCTCACTTTTGACTCAAAACAACGACGAGTTAATGATTCGAAGCAGTGTTTGAAGATGATCAAGTGTAATAAACCTGAGTTTTTGCGTCGATATGTGACAATGGATGAAACATGGCTCCATCATTTCACTGCGAAGTCCAATCGACAGTCATCCGAGCGGACTGCACACGATGAACCCGCTCCAAAGCGTGGGAAAATGCAACAGTCGGTTGGCAAGGTTATGGCGTCTGCATTTTGGGATGCGTATGGAATAATGACTACCTTGAAAAAGGAAGGACCATTAACAGTGACTATTACATAGCGTTATTGGACCGTTTGAAGGACGAAATCGCCGAAAAACGGCCGCATTTGAAGAAAAAGAAAGTGCTGCTTCACCAAGACAATGCACCGTGTCAGTGAAAACGATGGCAAAAATCCATGAATTGGGCTTCGAATTGCTTCCTCATCCACCGTATTCTCCAGATCTGACCCCCAGCGACTACTTCCTGTTCTCAGATCTCAAAAGAATGCTCGCTGCGAAGAAATGTTCGTCGAATGAAGAGGTGATCGCCGAAACTGAGGCCTATTTTGAAGCAAAGGACAAATCGTACTACAAAAATGGTATCGAAAAGTTGGAGGGTCGCTATAATCAGTGTATCACCCTTGAAGGGAATTATGTTGAATAAGAAAAACTAATTTTGCCAAAAAAATGTGTTTTACCATGGTAGGCCCGGGGACTTTTTAATTGACCTGTTACCTTTA
Source organism: Nephila pilipes (assembly GCA_019974015.1). Taxonomy (NCBI): domain Eukaryota; kingdom Metazoa; phylum Arthropoda; class Arachnida; order Araneae; family Nephilidae; genus Nephila; species Nephila pilipes. The sequence continues at coordinate 7,352 of BMAW01118501.1, forward strand.
TTTCAAGAATAGTTCTTGATAGGGTAGGAATATGTTTTGACCAGTTTGTGTTATTGTTATTTTTGTCTGCATTTCATGTACGTATATTTTCAATTTCTTTTATTTTCGTTTACATGAGTGTTGCAAAAAATATTAACTTTGTCATATCACACACCAACACCAACTATCAATATTTAGCTTATATTTAAATAAATTGAATTTTTATTATTAACTGAGGTTTCGTATGTTTTATTTATGTATTATGTCCAGCTTGTGTATCGTCTGTATTAATACATATTCTGTGTAATATAATTTTTTTTATACTACTCCCACGCTATCAACCCAGTATTTATCTATAGCGCGTTGACAACTTCCTTTTTTTGTTTTGAACAAGAACTGGGCTTCGCGGGAGACGTCATTATTGTACTTGTTAACCGCGCACAAGCTGATGGCTGTCGTTAAAATAAATTGTTTGTTACAACATTTGTTTGATCCCTATGCCGATTAAATATAAAAAAATAAGTGTTAGTAAGACAATATTTATGATGATATGACAATATTTATGAGAATATGAATGTTACAAATTTTAACCTTCAAAAACATATTTAAAATTCTTAAAACTAAAACCCTACTAAAATTACATAGCTAATTCAACAAATCACTAAATTATCAAAGTAACGAAAGGAAAAAGAAATGTAAAAATATCTTCCTAAATCGAAAAAAAATTAAATATCACAATTAAATTATATGAATTAGATATGTATTATACTGAAATACAATTGTGCATAAAAGTTTTAATACAAAAATATAAAAAACAGTAATTTCAAAAATTACTGCCTAGTTAAATATAAATCTACGCCAAAAAAAGCAAACATCAAAAGAAAAGAAAAGAATGAACGAGAAACGAATATGTGGAGATAATGTAAAATAAATACTATTCTATACCTTGGAATGAAAAAACTGTATTTAAACACAGATCCACTCAACACATGTTAAGTAATTATAATAACATTAATAGCGTGGGAGGGGTAAGAAACAAGTATAATCAAAATTTAGGAAACGTGCAGAACTTTAAATTACATAAATAAAAAGAGTAAAAAAGTACATGTTAATCAAAGTAAATAAACACAAAATTAAAAATAATGTAATCATATTAAAATACTCTTAAAGATTATCAAAAACTTAAGAAATTATAACTCTTATATTTTACATTATAGAAGTACTCATCAATATAGCGCGCATCCAACAAAGCCTAATATAAATATTATATAATCGACAATCTATTGATACATTGATTGATTGTAAAAAATTAAAGAATTTACTAAGATAATAAATTTTGCGAAAATAATTTTTAATTATTTCAAAATCTTTATAAATTTAACAAATTTTGCAGTAAATAAATTTAATTAATTTAGGGAATCCAAGAATGAAAATTAAAAAAAAAAAATCTAATAAGATGCGTCTGATGGAGAGTTTTAATATAAAAATAAAGAACGAATAAGCAAAACCAAAATTTCTTAAACAAATATTAATAAAGGAATATAGGATAAGTAGATAAAAAACTATTTATGCATATGCTGACACATACTTACATGAGTACATACTCATACATATACAGACATGTACTTATATATTTACGTAATACACGTAGATGTATACATGTATAAATATTGAAAAAAATGCAAGTATTTTATTTATTTTTTTTTTATCATTTTCAATTGCTTATTTTTAAAAAATACGGTGCAATTATTATTAATATTAAAGTAATAAATAATTCTGTTCCTAAAGATAGAGATATATAAATAGCTAATAATAAAGATACCTTATTAGAATAAATTATAATTTGTCTCTCTTGTTATAAAATTTGCTTTTATTCATAATTTTATATATTGCTTTTCAAAAGATTCAGTTTCATAGTTCCTGTTATTAGTTTACATTAGTTTTACTATGTAAGATAGAAAAATAATTTAAGTTAATATTCAGAACGATTATTTTGAATCAAAACAATTAGATCATCAATATATCTATAAATAGTAAAATTATCTCTGTAAATATAATTACGTTAATAAAAGTGTAAGTAGATACTAACCTAATTATTACTTGTTCTTCATCTTTGTGGAATAACTTTATTTTGTTTAATTTTCTTATCATATAACTAATGCAATTTTCTCTAAGAGCAATATTTATTATATATAAATTTATCACATAATAAATAAATTTATTCTTATTACAATGCTTATAGATAATTAACATTACATGACGAGATCATGTATGCGTATTGAATTAAAGTGGTCTTCATAATCATAGGTGTAAATGACATATATACTTGTTTTTTTATTTTCTTGCTAATATTCAAACAATTTTAAGTGATAGTAAGTATTTTAAAAATTTCATGTATAATAGGAGCATTCATTAATAATTTATTTATCTGCTTTTGTATTACAAGTATTGTTATCATTATTGACTTATATAAATTTAATAGGAGTCTTTACTGAATTTTAAAGTAATAAATATCACATAAAGTTTAAATTTATTCATTTGCAAAACTTTTTTATTTGTCTCTAATTAAATTGTTATTAGCAATATCGCTAATATGTTTCCCAAATATTTATTCATTTCCACATGCTTATTAATAATTAAATTGTAATATCTTCTTATTTTTGAATAAATATATGCCACCTCGTGAACATAACAACTAATGAAACCTTTTTGTAAATTAAATTTTTTTAATAATATTTGGCATTTTAATCCAATTTTTAGATTTAAAATTTACATCATTAATCTCTTTGAAATCGTTGTAATCATCCTAATTAAATGCTTCAATATGGAAACCATATTCAACAGCAATATGTATATTATTAAAAAATATTAACCGCATAAAGAATCAGTTTTAAATAAAACAGATATTACACGAGATGAAAATTTGAAACAATATACTCCTACTCTTAATACCTCTCATTACGCTATGATTTACGATTCGCAAATTACCAGTAGTGACATGCTAATGCTCTTTATTATTGAACTTTTTAGATTCTGCGTATAGTTGCAATTTATATCATTTTGATATATTTTCTCTTATCATTATTAAAGCATATCCTCCGATTTTTCAATTATATATGTTTTAAAATGACATATTTTTATTTTGAAAGTAATTTCTCATGTATATTATAAGTATCATTCAAATTTATCTTCTTAAAAGAATCATTCCTTTTATTCTCTTTTTTGTAAACGGATTTTTACAAAAATATTGGATAGTTATTATAATGTTTAATAGTGTGTAAACATTGGCTTGTGCAGTTTGTTAATTTCTAAGAATTTTTCAAAGAATGCTATTTTATTTTTTCTTGAATTTAAAAAGAAGTAATTAATACAACCATTTTCAAAGATATATTAATTAATTTGCAAATCTTTTTTGCGATATAAATTTTATTTAGGTATTTTTAATAAGAATTTTTCTTTATTATATTAAACTGTTTATTTTCACTATTTTTTTAAATTTTTGAGGAAAAAAAACTCTTTGTGTAAAAATTTTGCTTTATATACCCTCCTAATAGAATTTCGAAAGCTAATCTAAAGCAACGGGTTTTTTTTCTCGCTGTTCGCGTTAAAGATATAGACCTGTATTTAATTCAGTTTCAAATAGATATAAACAATCAACTGAATTTCTGATTATATTCTACACTACTGTTAGCAGTGTTATAAGTGCTTTAATATATAAATTCTTCGTCAGTTCGTAAGTTTAAAAATCAATAAATTGTATTTCTATGGAGGATATATTTAGAAAATCTATAAACTATATCATTTAAGTGAAGTAATATTAAAATGTAGTATTAAAACTTAAAGAATCTTTTAAAAATCTTAATACATTACTTACTCTTTGATTGCGATCTTCGGTACAGAACAGCATACTTTTTCGAGTTAAAGGACATATACCTATTTTATTTAAAACTGAGGAATGATAAAATAAATGACCCAAAAAAGAAAGCATAACTAGAATATGAAAATAAAATAATTATTCGAAAATTTGAAAAATAATTTTGTACTCAACACATTCCATAAAAATACTTTAAACCTTATTTATTCATATTCAAATTTATTCTCATATTTGATAATCGACGGAACTCAATATTCAAATCAAATCGTTTATAATCATGAAACATTTATCTCATGCACATAGTTTAGTATTACAGCAGAATTTTACTTCATATTAGAGCTTAGATATTGTAAAATAACAGATGTTTTATTTTTCCTTTATTGTTTATCTTAAAATAAAAATGAACTTTGCTTTTAACTTTTATCAAAAGTATCAAACAGATATTTATATCAAATTTTAAGAAAAACATTTCAGCAATGAATGCTAGACTTGATTCGCGAAAAAAAATTGCAGAATAATTTGTAGCAGTAATATGAACTATTTTATTTCCACGCATACCAAAACAAATCCATACCTAACACAAAATTATAGAAAAGTAACGAAAACAAAAATAAAAGCAATCTTAATATGATACAAAATATATGAAGAAACGTACTTTGCTATATTCATGACAACAAGTTACAAACTTTGAAATTGTAAAGCAAGTGGTTTTAGCAATAATCAAAAAACATAAAAAATTATTGTATTATTTTTTTTTCTGAAATTTAGAATTATTCAGTGGACTATTGAGGACAGTCAACCTACCATCGACATATACGTTGTAAAAATTCGATATTATCGCAATAACAAAATTGTTCGAATAAGTTTAAATTATGGATAGTTTAAAAGTTTTGAATTGTTAATAAAAGTTTATATTCTTCCACACATAAATTGGTGTAAAGTCAGAATTGTAGGGAACATTTTAAAAAATTCCAAATAGTATATTAAATGCATCTACTTGTTATAAATTATTTTTATAACTTTAATATTTTTAACTGAATATGCACTTTAAGGTACTAGACCTTTTCTTAATTTTTAATTGCTTATTATTTTTCCATTTCCAAGAATTATAAGGGCTGTTGGCCACGAACCTCGTAAAAAGACTCGGGTCGGAGCTTAAGACTCAGGTCAGAGAAACTGACGACACTTGAGGTGACATTTCCCAATACAAACTTCCATAGAGGAAAGGGGGATTTGAAACCTGATTAGATTATGAACATGATCTATTTCAAATTGTATTATTTCACTTTCGTGTGAAGCTAGTAAAATGGCTTAGATTTCATTGTTATTCCTTACTTTGCATAAAGCAGTCAGCAAAAAAAAAATTTCATTGTAAGGAAAATGATGAAAACTTTTTCATTGTAAGAAAGATGATACAATTAGGGGTGATGTGAGGCGAAACGCTCATTTAAGCTAAAGAAAGCTATGGTAATGAGCAAATATAGGGATTTAATTTCCTAGCTAATCAAAAATATTAAATAAAATAATATTAAATGCTTTGATATAGCGAGAACTATTTCGGTGACAGACAACATTCTTCATTCACACATTCGGAGGTTCTCAGAAAGAATTAAATTAAAAGGTAAGAATATTTTGTCAGAATATTGATCACATTCTTTCATCCTACGTGTATAATATCCAAAGCCTAAAATTTCGAAATGATAATATGAGTTTTTATAATTAAAAATACTTGTTTATTACTGAAAAGTCTTATATTAAAATGTTACACACTTTTTTTTTTATATTACGTACATTACTGTATATATTAAAAGTCAAGGAAAAGACTAAGACGTAAAAAATTATCATACGTGAGATTACCATACATGGGAATAAAACGGAATGTTCAGATGTAACAAAATGCAAAAAAAGAAGAAAAAAATGCATAAGAGTTTTGATTGGTTGAAATAATAGACAGAACTCGAAATACTTCTTCAGATCGACAGTTTCGATAAAAGTAAATGACAAAATAACATTGTTTGATTACGATGCAAGATGTTTAACATGACGTGGGGTTCCATCGTAGAGGTAAGACTAACGGACACTTTTTCATATGGATGCTATGTGATTTTTGATAAGACCTTGGAGAATAATGTCCACTCCTCGAGATGGGCAGTTTCCAAATTCTTGAAGTAAAGAAGGCCTTACGCTCGCGGTTAAGGGACGACTGATAGTGTCTCTAGTAGTTATGCTCGATCAGACTTAGGAAAGGAGAACATGATGACCACTCCATAAACTGAATTATTTCAGCTATATCTTCACAAGGCTAGATGTACGTGGTCTGGCATTATCATTCGTTAAATGAAAAGAATTTCTAATGGCTGAAACATAATGTATAACATAAGGTGTCTATTTCTCGACTGAATACTTTACAAGCATCAAATTACCTTATCGATCGATATGCAGTTCCGTTCGTCCACCTGTACAAACTTCGAGCCATATCGTCACACCACTTCGTCTGTAATATAAATTTTACCAGAGGAATGTGAGGAAGTTTCTAATGCTTCATTCTATCTGTAACAAGACTCCCCGCGCTCCAGATGAATCGGGCTCGTTTGTAAACAGCACTTTACTGCTATTCCGTTGCTACCAACCAGATATTCAGAAGTCCATCTTCTTCAGACTGCGTGATGTTCGGAGCTTAACGATATAAACATCATGTGCCTACGTGAATAGAGACGACTCTGATGTGGTCTATTTTAATCTATTTGGCTTGAGATCCGGTGTCCTCCTGCATAAGCAACTGTTTTGCATCTGAAGAGCACTGCCTGTTCTGTCTGAAAGAGCCCTTAAAGGAATATATCTGTCATCAGAAGCTGTCTAACACATAGACGATCTTATAGTGGTTAATGTTTAACATTCTTTGTTTCTAGTAATTTACTCCACTCTTTGCCACTCAGAGTCCACTTCACATCTTAGTGTTTCGACAGATTCAAGTCTCCACCAAGACATGGATTAAGGTAAATGAAGTTGTTGTGATATTTTTAATTTACTGTTTTTCAGATCAAAAGCTGAACAACAGAATTTCGCAGTTGAGACAGCGAAAAAAGAAGTTTCTACAAGAAACCCGATTTCTGCACGTTTATCCTTCTGGTTTTTTACGATTTGTATATGAAGTTCTTTTCTTTTTTAGCTGCTCTTTAAATTAACCCGTTCAGGACCGTGATCACGTATATGTGATTGCGTGATTCCTCCATCACGACCCACCGTATCATATATGGTATTGCGTGCCACCAGGCCCATGATACACTGGTGTGATTTAAAATTGGAACGTTTTGTTTGAAATTTTAAAGGTTACTAGATGGCGGTTAAAGTCCATTTTTTCCAAATATCACTAAACAGAGTATTAGAGGGTAGACCTTCAATTCCGCTTTAGGTTTCAATTTTTTTTGTTTTGTTTTGGATCAGGGACATTTTGAAATGTTTCGCAATTTATCAGAAGCTTCAAAATTTTTAAGTATTATTTAGTAATTTTGTATAATTTATTTTTATTTTTTTTTATTCAGTTCTCTATTACTACATCTATATTTTAAATACTGGAAAATTAAATATTTTTTGTCATGTATATTGTTGTTATTTTCGTACCTATAATAATTTCTTTTATCAAAAAGAATTTATTTTCTTTCAAAAACGCAATTGTTTATTTAAGGGGACTCGGTATCCTTGAAGCATTTTTTTTATTAATGCATTTAAATATTTGGTTTGAGCAAGCTTTGAAGTGTTTCTATTCAAGAAAATAATTTTATGTGAAAATTTGAATGAATAAATTGTTAGCACATTTTTAAAAATTTAAATTTTCTTAAAAAAAATTTGAAAAATTTCAAAATCTTACTCCTTATTTATTTATTAATTTTTTACTATGAAATTGTTTGTAATATTCTCAAGGATATTTTAAACAAATTTAGGGATCGATTTTTAGTAACTTATTAAGTTTTGAAAAAAAAAAAAAAAATGTTGGTCGGCATGCTAAAATTCGGCAAAAACACAGATATCTCTTACATTATTTTTTTAAAAAAAACATATACATTTCTTTGCAAAATGGATCCCAAATTTTGTTACATGTATTATATGTAATACACAGAAAAAAAAATGGAAGTGATTGATTAATATTTGTGGGGGGAGCAGCATTTTAAATACAATGATGTATCGAAAAAACACAAACTGAGAAAAACCCTTTTAAAGTTTATAACTCTAAAGAAATAAATATAAGATGCTTAAATTAACTTAAAATACACTTTTATATCATAAGCTATACGTTTTTCTTTGAAATAATAGCATTTTTACAAAATTTCATTAGAGATTTTTAATAACTGTAAAGATTTTTCAAGGTATTAATTACAGATGACAAGCATGAAAAATGAAGAAAAATGTAAAATAATAATAAATACAATCATTTATAAAATTTTGTGCTTCATATATCACAAATATTATATTTATATGAAAATATATAATGAATAAAAACACAAATTATGAAAAAAAAATTGTATGAAGTGCCTTAATTTAAATATTATACATGCACATTTTATAATGAAAAAAATATGATACAAATTTACATTATTATTTGCACCTCAAATGTATCCGGTCTATATGAAACACCTTCCTTTCTTATTATTAATGCTTCTCTTTTTAAAACTGCTTTCTTTACTAGATTACGTGCACACTGATATTCTTTGTTTCATTCTAAACATTTTTTTCGCAATTCCAGTATTACACCAAGATCATGCGTGCATTTTTTAAAAGTATGCACATAGATTTTTGTGTCTTCTTGACACTTCATCTTTTCGGCCTTTCGATAATAAGAAGTAAATTTCTTTATGGTAGTTTCTTTCAAAATTGCATAACCTTTCCCACCTAATGAGATGCCTCGAGCTCTTGATTCCTTCACAGCATTCTGTAAAGCAGTAACTAAACTTTTACTCATATTGTTTATGCATTCCTCTTTTTTTATTCCTTTCTTGATTTGAAAGTTTTACAATCGTCATCAGACAATAATGTAGAATATCGAAATCCCAATGATTGTGATATTTCCCACAGTATCAATATTGCCTCTATTTTCATCGAACCCGATGAACCAGTGTGATTGATATCACACTAATTCTTGTACCCTTCACTCTACATATAATATTCTGCACTTGACTTACCGAGCTCCCTTTTTGCTATGGAACAATGTCGACATATTTTGCACATAATTTCAAAGTCAATGACATAGCCAGTAAGTATATCGATGACACAACCAATGCCAATTAAAGATGTTCGGCCTCGTATCATCCAAATACTATCGAAAGAAACACTTATGTCGACACTTGGGACATTAGCAGGTACTTCATATGCATTTCGTACTTCAGTATGTACTTCTTTTAGCATAATTTTGCAGCAATACCATAGGCTTTGTGAAGAAGTTTAATGTATTTGCTGTATGTTCTCGATGAAAAAGGCAAGATATTTATGTCATAGGAAATATCTGGATGACTGAATTACCTTTCTCTATGTTGCAAAATGCTTGTGTAATCCATAAATTGATATCAAGAACTGTATTTGTTTGCCTTTCATTCGATATTTCTACAGCACATACTTTAAAAGCACAAGAACGTTTTTGTCACATTCCAGGTACATCAGTTTGTCAAACAGTTTACTGGATTGTAGAAAGACTGCAAATAAATTTTCAGTATCGGAACAATCAGTCTTTTGAACATTTAATAACTGTTCAATTCTTATAGCAGGAACAGCAAATTTTTCTTATGTAGAATCATATGAGCATCACTATTCCAACGTTAACTATTCAATTGCTTTGAACGACAACGACGTTTCACGCGATGTATTTTTTATATTCAGTTCTGTAAAAAATAAGTAACAAAAACTTCAACAGAAACAATAATGGAAGGAAGTCTTGATAAGGCTGTTTTTTTTTTTTTTTGCTCAATATAAAACACCAAAACTTTTTTTCTAAATATAAAACTTGTTTATAATTAGCTTGATATCGATACTGCAATCAAAACACGAAATATCAACAACAAATCGCTTGTAATGAAAGTTGTAGTCACAAAAAAAAAGAATGCTAAAATGTTACGGTAAACGTTAAAACGAAATAAAATTAATTTTAGAAAAGTATTGATAAAAAAATAACATAAAATTACTGACAGCTCTAAAAAAGGGGTGTGGTCAAGTCACAAAATTTTTTTTTGTTTATATTTTTCAATTTCATTTTTTTCAACCTTCTCTTGCTTGTACGTACAAAAGTAATACACCAATCGAAACATAATAATTCAAAGAATATTTCTAAATAAAAATATAAAAAAATCAATATTTTGGTCATTTTTGGGGTACCGAGTCCCCTTAATATCACAAAAAATCTAATCCTTTATATTCATATGCTATCATAGATAATAATCTTTCAGCTTCTGCGTATTTAATCGAAGGGATGATTTTATATGAAATTAGGCTAACTGAGGAAAATTTCCCGGT